>APFE031679914.1:161764-189487 GCA_000404065.3 Pinus taeda | reverse complement strand
AAAATTTTAGTAGTTCATAAGTTGTTGGTAATCATCATTGATCACCTTTAAAAATATATGTGGCATTTATTTCATAGTTTTTTTTAATTTTAACATTAGAAGTATGCAAAGGAGTTTCTTGACAACATAAGATAAAGTCATCAAGGTGTCATGAACTAGTCCTCCATTAACCGACTTATTATTGTGACATTGTTACTACTTGGAAACCACTTATGGAAACATGTCAATTTTTGTGATGACGTTAAAACCATTACTAGTCATAATAATTCATGTACCATCATTGTATCGAGTGTTACATCAAAGTATCATTGATCAATAACCTGTCGCAAGATGTTGTGCACTCTCCACTATTGAAAGTGGCCATTTTATAATCCTTTAATTTGGGTCCTCCTATCAGGCATTGGGTATTCTTTTGGATGAGATGGAAAACTAAATAATGGGCAAGCTCAAATTGAGTACAAATGGATAGGTTTTGACTAGTCAATGTTCAAAATTTCTAGTTTCAATAATAACTTTTCAATGGTCCAAAATTTTCAGTTTCAACGATAACTTTCTTCTCTAATTTCCATGTAGTAGATAGAGGATACCATAGTTATCTTCTCTAGAAATGAGCCTTTATTCCTATATCTAGGGTGTCTCTAAATGGTTCACCTAAAATACTTTGATTAATTATCTTTGCTATTAAAACTTACATTCTACTTATTTAAACAAATGCAAAGCAAGAAGAAGAAGATCAATATCCTAGCATAATGTGTTAGAAAGTGTAGAAAGAAAGTTGAATTTGGCTTTTTCCTTAGTCAAATTGAGTTAAATCAAATTTCCATGTCAACAGATGACTTGGATGTATTTACCTTGAGTGACATTGTCTTGTCACTTATTTAGCTTAGTTAATTCGAGTTAGAGGATAGAAGCAGAGTTGTGAATGAATTGATTGCTAATGATTAGAAATATAATTCAATTATGTATAGTTTACCTCAGTTAATAGAGCTGAAGTCTTCAGTTGAGTTAGTTAAAAGCCCGTTGAATAGTTTAATTCAAGGATCTATCAGTTAACTAGTCAATATACTAAATATAGCCTATGAATGCATGATATTTGAATTTCCTAATTGGGTTGGATGTCAAAGGCACATTGTAATTATTAATTGTATACTTGTTGAGTGTACACGCTAGATAATTAAGTAGGTGATAAATTCCTTGGGAATTGCACAAGGAACTAGGAAAATACCTATTATCTAGGAGCTCAATTTCTCTTGAATTATGCAAGGAAATAGGAGCAAGTTTAGGCCTAGAATTGGCTAAGTGTTGGACAAAGTGGGACAATCAGTAGGAGAACAAGATAAAAGTGTAGGATGTGCTTCATACTTGAAGAAAGCAATTGTAATAGTTTCTTAGTTTCATCTAATTAATGAAAAGAAACGAAGGGGATTTTCCCAGTTGGGTTCCTTAGTAAATGATTGTTTTCTTATGGTTTTGATGTAAGCACGAATATGCATGTTATTCTAGATTATTGATTTCTTTCTATAGTATTTAAGAGGAAGGTTGTAATATCTTGTTTTCAATTTGAATACATTAGTAGTAGAAATATCCATTAAAAATATACATCGTATCAAAGAAGAAATCACACTAAAAACTAGTCAAAAGATCTTTTTCTTCAAAGTTTTTGATTAGCAGATTTAGTGAAGTAGGCAGGTTGATGTCTTCTATCAGGTTGAGATTGGAGTATGCCCTGGAGGGAACCTCTACATTTTGTGCTTGGAAGGAAATCACAAAAGCAATCCTAGATGACAGTGGGGTCTTAGAATATGCTCAGCTAAATATTTCCAAGCCAATAGTTGCAGATGTTCAAGCATCAACTAAGTGGAAGAAGGATACAACAAAGGCCAGGAAGATGATCTTAGAGGGCGTGAGTGACCACATTCTTGAATTTACAGGGAAACGAAACTCCATGGAAGGCCCTCACTGAATTGCTCAAGAATAACAGTGATGCTAGGAAATTGGCACTAACAGACAAGATCATAAATATAGGAATGCAGAAGAGAGAAAGTATTTCACATTACCTCTCCATGTTCACTTAGGTTCGAGATGAACTTGGGATAGATGGAGAAACTATACCATATTTCAAGATAGTGAGCCTACCTCTCCTAGGACTTCCTAAGACTTGGCATAGCTACTAGGACTCTATGAATGGAATGGAAAAATTTCCATATTGAGAGAGACTTTGGACAGATTTGGTGCAGGAAGAAATTCAAAGGAACACCAGAGATGGAGTTCCAAACAAAGCTGAGGAGGAAGAGAATTTTTCCTTGGTTGGGAAGGGAAATAAAACTGACGGAAATAAGTTAAAAAGCAAGTCTGAGTCCATCCAGAATAATGGCAAGAAGAAGGACTTCAACAGCATAAAAAAATTTCAGTGCCACGAGCTCAGGAACTATGTAATAAAGTGTCTACGTAATAAGTATAACAAGAAGTTCTCTTGAGGAGCGGGAAGTGAAGCACTTGATTCACAATTAGAATTAGACTTCACCTTGATCACATGCATGCCAAGCACTGTGATGGGGAGTGTATGGTACCTTGATTCAGATGCATCACTCCATATGATAGGATCAAAATAATTCTTTAGTACCCTAGAGGAGAAGGATATCGAGATGCACATAGAACTTGGGGATGATGGATGGTATAGTGCCAAAGGAACTACAACTGTACCCTTCAAGAGGGATTCAGACTCCCATATTCATCTAAAATATTTTATGTACATGCCCAGGTTGAGGAAGAACTTGATATCTATAGAAGTATTGTAGGATATATATGATGTTATCTTCAGGAAAGGGAAATCCTTTATGAGACATGTGAGTATCGGGAAAGTGAAACAAATGAAGGTTCCTGTGAAGAACTTGTACAAACTTGAGGTGGAATATTGTGCTGTAGTCAGTATAAAGGCAGAGAAGGTGCAAAGTCGATATGTTGGAGAACTCAGGTAGTGGCACATGGGACACTGTTGAGGCCTCGAAAATCACTGCATCAAAATCGGGGAAAACCACCCGGTCCAGACCTTAAAGGCAACTCCTTTTCCGTTTGGTGTGGTGGCTCCGACTAGATATAATGGGACCAGTTTCCCAATGATTTTGTAAATAGGATGGATAAGTTATTGTTTTCTATTTTCTAATGGAATGATGGATGATTTATTCTAAGAGTACAATAATATAAATAACTAATCTATCCCAGGAACTTTCTGTGTTAGTGCAACTCTTAATGGTTCTTATTGAAAAGCAAGCATGTAGATGACTTTACTTCTAAACAAGAATATTCATTCATATGATAATTACTTTGTTCAAGTAGTTGAACAAAGTAATAATTAAAACATTATCACACTAATCTTATATATCATTGACACATATATAGATGAAAGATAACAATTCTTGAACATCCAATAGTGATAAGTAAAAGAGATTGCTGTAAGAACTTTATGCATACATCAATAATAGCAAAAATGAATGAATGCTAGTTCACATAAAAGAATGAAACAAAACATAGATAATAGTACCATATGTGTTCAAATCCTTCGAACATGAATTTGCATTTGAATCCCGCTCTCTAACTTAGAAATACTCTTATAGGAAGTAGTAGTGCATATCAGACAAAAGTAATCTTCATTAAAAGCTCAGAATACAAGTCCAATTTCATAAAAATATATATATTGGAAGCACAATAGTGCAACTCCCAATCCAAGTCTTAACACAAAATTTTCAGGACCCTTTCTAAAGACATGAAAGGGTCTATAAATAATATCTAAGCTAACTAACTATGAAATAAAAATGTTGTGAGGTGGTAGTAACCAAATCAGAAATACATGAAGATCTCCTTGAAATAGATATTCTTGCAGTTGGTAAGGATGGTTCCTTGTTTCGGTTGATTATTTTTTGGCTTGAGCTGGCATATGGCAAGCATCGCTTGCAATTCTGGAGGATGACTCATATGCGAATGAAGCTAGGCGGTATAGGTGGCATCAGTAATTTTAGGAATCATGTAACCGATTGCGTCGGTCAGGCATTTGAATGCTATTCTCTGACTATATGGTTTTACAAGGAAGAACTAAAAGGTTTCCCATGTCAATGTTTGGATGCCTACGATTAATCTCCGCCTCTTTTCCAGCTCCTGCTTCCATGTCTGCTCCACTGCTTTAACTGATGGAAATTTCCCTAGAGTACATTCTGAAATTAAATTTGACAAATACAGAGTATCATCGATTAATTACACTAAATTACCAGTCTTTGATCTACATCGCGATTTTGCCCTTTCTGCCTTCATCAATTGGGTTTTCCATTCAAGGAACAGGATTTCCTTATGTGATTCCAGAATTCGAAGCAGATTTGCTTCTTGTCCTTCCTTGGTTTCTTGCCAGGAAAGAAACTCTGTTAATGTTTCATCTGCCCGTTCCAACTTTTATCTGTCATCAACCGATTTATCAATCATAGATGAGGAAATTTCATATAAAGGAGGAACAAGAGAAATATTATTACATAACAAGCCCAACTGAGTAGATAGTGCCTTATTGATTTGGAGAGCCTCTGATTTGAATTCCTCTACTTTAGGAAATTCTTTGAACCTTTCTATTTGTAATGAAAATCGGGCGATCTGTTCATCTTTGGATTTGCTCAATTGTTCATTCATTGTCTTTAGTTTGTTCAATGCCTGAGATAGCTCTTTCTGCTTTTGCACTGCATGTTGGTCTATCCTCTATTTCTCTTTTAGCAATTGTTCATTTAATTGCTCATTTGATTTCTTTTGTGCTGCTAACTCCTACTCTAACTGTTCTATTCTTTGTTGTTTTTTCTGTACCTGTGTCTCTAGTGAGATGACCGCTTGATCTTTTTCTTTAAGCAAATTGCTGACTTCGGATGCCTTATCTATAGTGGCTGTTGTATATGCCCCTGCATACTGAGAGAGCTTAGTAAGATCTTCGGAAGGGTTGACTTCCTCTCTCCATACCACATTAGTTATCTCCATCTTTGTAGGTAAAAGAGAAGATTGATCAAGTTTTCTCTTTTTCCTCTATCTTTTTATTACAGCGCTATGCTTAGGGCTGTAGAAGACATCCAAGGGTGGTATTTCTTCTACATGCAGAACAATTTCATCTGATGGATCCTTTGGAATCATCTCTACATCCTTTTGATTCATGGGTGGGCCACTGGTTCCTTCAGTCGGAACTGTATTAGTTGTTTTCTTTTGACCAATTGTTACTTTAGGTGTGCTAAATCCCTGTATACTTTCAGTATTGCTTATGATTGAGTCAAACTGTTGCCATTCTTTGAGTATTTTGGGATCAATATGAATGTCTGTATCAATGTGTTGACTACCTTTTCCCTATTCTTTCTCCTGTTTTGGCGCTTTTTCTTTCTCAGGAATTTTTTCCACTGGAGGATCTTTGTCAACAGTTTGTTGTTCAGTTTTTCTTGACTAGACTGTCAGGGTGGTGGCTAATAGGTCTAGAGGCAGAGTTTGCAACCTCTGGTCTCTAAGCATATTAAACGTTTCAAGCCCTTCATCTTGATACTTGATCCTGGCCAATGATTTAACTTGAAATAATGATTCAGCTGAGGAAAATAGATCATCAAAGTCATCCTTTTCATGATCGAACTTTGCAAGTTTGGCTTGTTCAAGAACATTATAGGCAACTTTTCTTGGATCATATTGCCTGTTAGGAATTGTGGCAAGAATCAACATTTGTATTTTTTCTGCCTCCTTTTTTGCGTGTTTGTAATCATGAAGAGTGAAAACACCGCATCATAAAGGGAATATAGGCCATACCTATTTCTTAGAATTTCTAAGGGTTTTTGATGTCCCTTCTACTGTTATTTGATAATACAATTCCTGAGCTAATAATTTATCAGGCACATACAAGGGAAGAACATGGGGTTTGGTAAGGCTACCAAAAAGCCTTATATAAGTAAATTTCTCTTCCCCAAACCAATTACCTACTGCAGTCAAGTCAATCCCTGCTTCCTCGGAAATCCTGGGGGCAGGCTTACTGAAAATAGCATAATACACAGGCAACATAAAACCATTGCAAATTTTATACAAATTATTTTTGTAGTGAGCCTTCCATAACTGTTGATGATAAATATGGATTGGCTTAGGGTATTGGGGAGTCCATCTCCATCCGAGTATCAAATATTCAGAATTAAAAAAAATAGTATCCATAATATAAGCACTGTTATAGAAAGGGGGAATGGTCCTGTTAGTTTTACGTGCAGTTGATCTGTATTCAAGAATTGTTGTGGCTAATTTATCGGACAACATATTTGCCCAATCCATCACATAGCCATTTATTGCAGCTTCCATTAGGGGGACCATTTCTATGGTGAATTTAGCATAATCATGTCTTCCCCACATCCTACACATCATAGCCCTGGCATAACAATAAGGGGAAGCCAAAGAGTCAACAAAGTACTTACCTGATGACTTGTGCTTGTGCTTTTCGGGGAAATGTCTCCATTGCTTTATCGGTGCTGATTCTAAGTCGTTTTCCTTCGCAAACGATTCTAGGAACACCTTGTTGCATCGCTTCTTAGGTTGAGGTAAGTGATACATTTTCTTGAGATCTTCTTCTTGTAATGAGTCGAATATCCTCCCATCAGCTGTGCAAAATGTTTTGTCCGAGACTGGAATTTCCTCTATCACCCATCTCACTACGTCAGTCTATGGCAGGATTTTTTCTCGCGCTGCAATCTTGTGAAGATAGGAACAAGCTAACTCTTTAAGGGTTCCTTCCGATTTGTTACTTGAGTCAGCTCTGGCTTCCTCTAATACTTCCTTAGGCTCCTCTGCTTCTATCATATTGTAAATGCTCTCCCAGCTAGTGTTTCCTAGACCGAGGCACATCATATTTAAGATTAATCCTTTTTTGCTTGGTCCAGGATCTTTGGTTGGCTGAGTTGCTACTGTAGGAGCTGCTGCTACGGATTTCTTTTATTTCTTTCCCATTTTCTCTGAATCTCTCGTTTCGGAGGAATTCTGTGCAAACAGTTGCAAATAGTGATACAAAGAAAATACTGTTGCAAGCCAACATGATAGTGAATAGAACTACGTTGATTGGCATAAATAAAATATAGTTATGGATTACCACGGATGAAATCCTTTGAAAGACCCATCCTTAATTGCAATATTGAATAGCCATTTAAACTGTCAATCATGGTAAATAATATCATAAATTCCCATCACGTCATTTTATTCGTCGAATGATTGTTTGAATCGTGCCTTAGATTTTATTGATCGACGATCGGCGATAAATCACAAATCGGTGATCGAGAGTGATGAAGGGAAGGCTTTTAAAACTTGCTTTAAAAATCTCCAATCACCAAAAGGTGATACAATATAATGCACACAAAGTTTCTTTTTAAATGTATTTTTACCTTCCGAGATGCGTGCCTAATTAATAGATCGCAATCGGGGTTTGGCTTGGTCTTTCTTATCTTTATGATGTAACTCCGCAGAATGTCGATCGTCGATTGTGATTTGCTTTATTGCATCGGAAGAATTGATTAGGCCTTTTCACATATTTCTTTATTATTGTCATAGCCGAATTGCCGATAATCGATTGCGATTAGCTTTATCGCATCGGGAGAATTCATATGTCTGCTTATCATTGATACTGCTGATTTGCCGATTGCGATTAGCTCTATTGCATCGGAGGAATTGATGGGGTCTATTTTATTATACCTTTGGCACTTGCTTTCTCTGATTTCCCGAGTGCGATTACCTTTTCGGATCGGAGAATGGGATGAGGTTTTCGCTTTATCGCAATAAAGAATGGTTTTACAATATTTACTAAAGGAACACTTTGTTTTTAATTAAAAGGCTTTATAAAATAATTCATTTACATCGGGACTTTTAATAAGGATGTTTTTCCTTTATGATGAGGTAAATACCACTTTATTCACACATCTAACTAAGTTTATTTTTAAAAGGGACCCATTTCATATTATGATCTTGTGTAAAAATTTTATGAAATGGGGGGCTGTTGTAAAGCACAACAGACACTTACACCATGCGGCCTTAAAGATCATGCAACAAATTACCACTGGTCTCCCAAAAGGCACCCTTCACTAGCATGATGTGTGCAAGGGATGCAATTTGGGGAAGTATGTCAAAGGGTGTACCATGGGAGGTGGTGTCGAGACCAAAGGACAAGTCAATGGTTGGTTCTAGATGGCTTTACAGGTAAAGCATGCAGTAGATGGGAGAATTTAGAAGTACAAGGCTAGATTTTTTGCCAAAGGATTCTGTAAGGTAGAGGGAGTAGAATATGAGGAATCATTTTTTCCAATATCAAGATATTCCTCAATCATAACCATTCTTTCATTAGCTGCGCAGATTGGGTGGAATATCCACCAAATGGATGTAAAGACAAACTTTCTCAAAGGTGTTGTGGAGGAAGAAATTTACATAGAGCATCTAAAAGGATTTGAGCAGTATGAAAGGGAGACACATGTGTGTAGACTCAAAAGAGCCATGTATGGTCTCAAAATGGTGCCTCGAGCATGGTACACTAAGATTTATACATATCTCAGTGGATTAGGCTTCACGAAAAGTGAAGCAGATGCCAACCTCTGTCACAATGTGGTGGATGAAAAGTTGTTTATCTTGGTCTTGTATTTGATGACTTGATACTTACAGGGGATGAGTAGTTGATCCACTCTTGCAAGGGAATTCGAGATGAAGGACATATGCTTCATGCATTGTTGGGACAAGGTCCCTTGGGGTCAATTTTGCAATGGTTTTGTTATCATTGTAAAGTCTCCACATTTTGAGGAAGTGGAGCACGAAGGTTGTAGAAGTAAAAAGGGGCGTAAGGAAGGTAAAAGCCCCTTAGTTTGTTAGAAGTTAGGATGTTTTGTGACCTGCCCATGGTTTGTAAAGCATGGTATTGTAATGAAAGAAGCTATATAAAGGAGTCATAGAAAGTCATAGGAATTCAGTTAGTCATTTAAGATCTATGTAGAGGAAAATAGTCTAAGGCAAAAGAGTATGTTTTCGGTACTTAGGTGAAGGGGAAGGCTCCTGCAGCTATGTGTGCAGAGACCTTGGTAAGTCCACAACTAAGTGCGTGGGCCCCTGAAGCTCTATGTGCAGTGAGGAGAGATTTTGTAATAGAAGGATTGATAATAATAAAGACTATTTTGGAGCCATATTTGTGTATCTGTGACTTTTTGTTTACTTATGCATTTTCCATGTATTATTTCTGTTTTTTGTAATTATATGAAGAAACACTTGATTGGTGCATGAAAGTAATAGATCTACTAGTTTACTTAATGATATGAATGATTAAGGAAATCGGCGTAGGGTTAGAATTTGTTGTTTGCAAGTTACTATACTTTCTGCATTTTAAGGGTTAGGGTTCACGAAGGTCAGAATAAATCCCTAGAAGTAATAGAAACCCATCACACAGACATCTGGATGTAGAAACCTAGTTTTTTCATCCCCCAATACTGCTTCGGGTGAGATTACAGCCTGCGCTACGCAAGTGGGTGCCGAAAGGGCCATCAGTGAAGGGTTTTGTTGGTTGGCATAGCTAACTTTGAACCTGGGTCTAGACCCCCTAAGCCAATAATGGTTCCATTGTCAGGACCGAGATCTGTCTGAGGAATATGTGATGTTGAATAAATGGTTCCCAACTAAGAAGGAAATCACAAAGTGGATAGATTGGAAGCTGCACGAATTTGCAGCCCAAGAAAATAGGAATCTGTGCCTGCCGAAGGAAGAGTGGTTGAATAGATACTTATATTCAGACGAGCATGATTTTTTTTCTACTCTTCTCCGTGTGAATTACACTAGTGGTTGTCTAAATTGGTAGATATTAAAGGTACGTAAAAGTTGGATAACCCTATTGTGTGGACTCCAGAAGGCTCAGAAAACAAGATCGCGAGGGTTGTCAATTACTGGATCAATAACATTTTGGGTTGTTTCATCATTGTGTTCGCGATCGATACCTCTGTCATTTATAGTAAAGATGAATGATGGTTTTTGAAAGGACCAAGAGGTAAGTATATGAATTCCCTGAAAACCTAGATTAAAATGCTATATTGTGAGAAAATGGTTGTTCCATTAAATAAATGTTTAGAAGAGATTTGATGGGAGCTATGCGAAGTGGAAAAACATTCTGAATGGATCTAGATTCAGGCGTTGAGGATAGTCCTCTGTTGGGAACGTCTGATAGTGACGAAGAAAGTAGTGTTTTGAAGACACCCCTAGGTGCACTTCAGGTGGTAAAGCAGGGTATTGCGAGGATACCAAATCCATCCTCTCCACCTCCACCATCACCTCTGCCTCACACACCTACACCTACACCTTCACCTCCACCATTCAATATGTCCAAAGGTATGAAGATCCCATATTCAGGGGTTTGGAGAGAAAAGACCCTGAAAAATTTTGGTTTGTAGCAGATGTTGTGTGGAAGTCACAACAGGTTACAAATGATGAATTGAAGAAAGCACAACTTTTTACAACACTGCAAGATAGAGCACTAAGATGGTATATTAAGTATTATCCAGCTCATCCAAATGTAACACTGGATGAGATGAAGAAGGTGCTCAATAATGAATTCAAGATGCCTAAGTCACAATACTATTATGTGATGGAGGTCAAAGAGATCCAGCAGAAGGTGAATGAGTGTGTGTGGGACTTTGATCAAAGATTGAAATGCTTGTTGCAATAGGGTAATATAAAAATCACAGATGAGCAACACACGGAATGGTACATTGCTTCACTATTACCCCATTTTTGATTGCCACTGTCACAACAGAATATCTAGAAGCAGGCAGAGGCATTAGAGATTTCTATGAAACTATAAGCCTCACCCATTCAGGATACGAATCTGGGAGTGCATCATATTCAGTCACAACTGGCCAGCTTTAATATGGAGTTGCAGAGCCTCAAGAAGGGAAAAGAAGTCTACAATGAGGTCGGTGTTGAAGTATGGTGTTTGAAATGTAAGGGCCAGGGTCATGATAAGGATCATTTCCTGGTGGACCAGAATTATCTAGCTGGAGGGGGTCCTGTCCCCTTGAAGTTTAAGAATAGCATTGGGACAAGTACGAGAGTTGTACCATGGTGTGCTATTTATCAAATTACGAAAGAATACGACAGATAATTGTCATTTACCACAAAGTTTTGTGTAGAATCCACAGCAACTGTTCTGTAAGTCTGAGGGTCATTATGAGTGCAATTGTCGAAGTTACGAATTAATGCTGGATAGAAACCCAACATATAGAGTACAGATGGAGGATCATTGATCAGATATTGATCCAGGACCAATCAGGTGCCAACACGTGGCAAGCTCGGAGGCTACCACGTGGCCCTGGAATGGTTATGTAAAATTTGTTGGGGTCCAATGGAATCAAACCCGTGACCTTCGGCAAGACACAACTGCGCTCTACCACTTTCGTCAAACTTTGTTTCTTAACATCTAATGGCCACATTGCCTATTTGTTTTGTATCGGATGGAGGTTTGGGGGTTAGGACCCCCGATCCTATTCTCCTTTTATCAAGTGATTCAATCTGCGTTGTTGATCTCACTTCTCCAGATCCAATGGATATCACGTTGTCTACTCACCAAACTAACCAGATGATCTCCACTATCGATGTGACCTGTCTAATCGAATGGCTATTTCACAATCTCGTGTGAAATCTTGCATGACCGATATCAGATCGAGAGTGCATGAGAAAAGTGGTTTCCCCATGCTACATGTCGACCGCTAAGGTTAATCACGTGAATTTGCAAAATATAATTTACATCCTTTAGGGTGTGTGAGATACCACTCCCCACTTATTAATACCGTAGTTGAAGGATTGACCACGACCGCCAAATATACTCAAGATTCTCCCTAACTGCCAGGGTTTATACCACACATATGTGCGGCCCAATAGTTACGGTAACATTAGCTATTACCTCCGACCTTTAGCCTGGTGAAGCAGATGAATTTAGGTGGAATGCTAAATTTAACTGAAGATAAGTGCAGTTAATCAATTTTGGTGGAGTATCCCTAGGGAATATTGCTTAAATTCACTCTAGCAGCAGTTTTTGACTAGAGGACTAGAGAGAGTGAAACAAGAGGTTAGCTAGGCTAATTAGAGCTCACTGAAGCCAATATAATAGTCTAGAGAAGCTGAAGAAGTCATCTTCATAGAGATTTTCATCCATGAGATTTTGGAGCTCTAGGCCACTAGGGGTTGGAGGTAGTTGTAGGAGCTACCAGTACTCGGTCTTAGTGAGCCAACAATCATTCTTGACTGTAATGAACCTTCTAAATCCATTTCAGGGATTTGTAGAAGCATTTGGAGACTTGTAAATGCCTATATGCTATAGGGAAGTTTAAGGCAGTGTAGTGCCAACCATGGAGGAAGGCCTAGTTTGGGGATGCAGTGCTCATTTTGAGCAAATGATCAGTCTATTGTTGGTGTCTGATATGTGCTGGAGATAGTAGAAGAAGTTTCATTGAAAGTTGAATAATTCTGAAGGAGTTAGTGCCATCAACAAGCTTAGGGTAGCTTAGAGTACTGATTGAAAGAATCAAGTCTAAGGGAGCTTAGATCTGTTTGCAGAGTAATGAAATCCATGACATGGATATAGATGGTATTATAAGCCCATTGGTTCAGTTCAGTAACCTTTGGAGTTAAGTGTGGAACCTATAAAATAAAATTTTCCATAATCCCAAAGAGCCAAGTCAAGATGAAAAAATCTCAAGGATACGTAGCCCATGACATTCCGGTGAACTCCTAGATTAAATTTGTTGTTATGTGTGGTTGTTTATTTGCTGCATTCTATGACTGTTATATGTGTTTAATATCAGTAGAAACAAATGGACTGAAAACACTTAAATAGTTTAAAAACAAACAACGTACACCTATTTCAAGTATTTAATTCCGCAAATGTCATACATAAGCTAGATCATTTATTTGTTAAGCTTTGAGTGGGAGGTTCTTGTAAGCATAACAAGCTGTTAAACCCCCATTTCAGATCAGGTGGTATCAGAGCAGGTTTCTTGATTGACAGAGCATGGTTGTTTGATTGGCAGAGAATAGTTTCTTGATTGACAGAGAAATAGGTTGCTTGTTTTACTTGAAAGGTGTTTAAACAATACAAAGAATTTGACTATTTGATTGTTTGTAAATTGACTATTGTTTGAGTTTGCAAAGGAGAAAGGAAAGCCACTGATATCTAAGTCCAGGAGAGGACAAGAAGGAAGAAGGGATGAAGGCATTCTCCTTACCTAAAGGAACTCAAGGCAACCCTTGAATCACAAGAGGGTTTGTTTGCAAAGGCTGCTTGAATAAGAGTTTGACTTACAGTCATTTAGTTCATAAATTTGTCAAGAGATTTTTGAAGCTTTGTGAATTTTGTTGAAGTTATTTTGTTGATTTCTATAATGACAACTTCTACAAGTGAGTTCTCAAAATCCTCCTCCTTCACAAGATTATTTGATTAAGACATGAAGCGAGACTTGTTCATCATGATGGATATGGTGAAACAAATGTATGAAGATGAAATGAAGAGCACCAAACTTTGAGAGTAGTTGAATTCCATGAAGGAAGAGGAGTTGATTTTTGACAAGTTGTAGGAAATGGAGAGCCAACTTCATATTGCAAATATGAAGCTAGAAAGGATGCATGAGATTGGGACACAACTCCTTGTTTCCAAAGAAGACTTAGTCAAGTATCAACTTGAAGAAGAGGTAAAAAATCCTAGTTTGCCTTCAATTTCCACTAAGAATGTTTGTGCTGGTTCTTTTGAAAAACATACAAGAGGCATAGGGTCTAAGTTGATGTCAAAAATGGGCTATGAAGGAAAAGGATTGGGAAAACATGCATAGGGAATTGTTGAGCCAATAATGGTTGAGGAAAGGCCTAAGTATTTGGGTCTTGGCTATGGATAATCTTATGGGGAAAGTTCCAAAGAAGCCATGAAGGAAATTGAAACAATTCGTAGAAGGAGTTTCATTTTAGGTTCTCTACCTCAAGTTTGTAAAGATTGTATTCATGGGGAATGCAATCGTTTGAAACATACTTTTCAAGAAGAAGGTGTTCATAAGCATGCACTCGAACAAGAGATTCGTGAAAGCTCTAAAATCATTGAAGAGATTGATGGTGTTCTGAAGGGAGCCACTTCTTCATTCGATTCACCTTCTCATGAAGGAAACAAAGGTGAAAGAGAAAGGTATAAATCTGATTTCAATCACACTTCTTTTGATTATGTAAAGCATGGTAAATTTCCACATAAGCATTGGAAAAAATTGCATGTTCCTTTTGTGGTTTGGCTAACCATAGTGTTTCTAGATTTTGGGAGAAAATGGCCACATACAAGAAACTTTTGAAGAAAAGGAGGCAAGAAACCAAAGGTCCATTAGACAAGGCAAATTATGCTGTAAAGAGGATGAACATGTGTTGCACTTATTTCCATAAGCAAGGACACATTTCTTAAAAGTGTTGGACTTTGAATCCAACAATGCTTCCATGAAATTTGAAGAAGGTGGAAAAAGAGAATGGAAAGAATGGAAAGAAAATCTCCATAACTGACGTGTTTCAGGATGATTCACATGTTGATGTTGATATGCAGTTAAAGGAAGCACCTTTGATATGGATTGGTAAGAAATGGTTAGAGTTCTTATCCAATTAAGTTTCCATGTTTTTTGATTTGATACATTTATTTGCAAATGGAATGCAAGTTGTAGGGTCTTACCAAAAAGGTGAATGGAAAGTTGAGTATGAAGACTCACTTTATTGCAGAAAAATTATATTCATTTCATCTTTATAAGTACATGTACATATGATTGAGGATATTGTACTTATGATTGTGCTTGAGAGAAAGTTGAAGAATGGAATACATGCATGATAATGATATGCATGAACAAAGGAATGTTGATGATTTCTTTGTATTTGAACATGTATGTGTAATTGACTTGATGGTCGATTCCTTTGTTTAAAAATGCATGCAATGTCATATCAACTTGGAAAAGTTGCTTTTGTCTCAATATTGAAAAAGGGAGATAATGATGAAGTGTTTGACAAGAGGTGGAATTCTTTCTACTTTGAAAAAGAATCGTCAAGTTCTTTTTGTACATGCTTGACTTGGAGAGTCAATTATTTGAAAAAGGAATGTTTTGTCAGCTTGTGATTTAGTCGATCATTTGTACACCAAGATGTAAAAGACATGATGATGATTCAAATGATGTGAAATTCGTTTCTTTTGATGGAGCAAGAGTTTATGTTGTCAAGTTGCTTTTTTGCATTATGTTGTTTTTGACAAGATGTCAGAAGAAGATTTGCAGCAGCAAAAGTCACCATAAAAGTCAAACCACGTGGTCGTGGGTTCGTTTCCCACATATGATGCCTACTTCTTGAGATTTCACTACTTTCATTGGTACACATGCATATTTAACTCACATTTGCATGAATTTATGATGTAATCTCACATTTATTTAAGCCACCATGGATCGATGATCAAGGAAGAAATGTTCAACTACCTTCTGTAAACCTTCTCAATAGAAATTAGGAATGAGTTCAAGGAAGATAGTTCTTAACAGGATGACAAGCACATCCAGGTAAGGAAGTGTCAACTACCTTCGAGTTTTGGTTGAAAGGCACTAACCGTGCAAGACAAGTGTATGGAGGTTGAAAGAAGAGGGTGTTGTACTCTCATCTATTGTAAAGATCAGAATATCAGCCTTTTGGGGTTCAAAAGATTCCTAATGGGGAGGAGTGATCAGATATTGATCGAGGACCAATCAGGTGCCAACATGTGGTAATCCCAAAGGCCACCACATGGCCCTAGAGTGGTTATGTAAAAAAAAATGAGGTTCGACAAAATCAAACCCGTGACCTCTGGAAAGACTGGACAACACTCTACCACTTCCATCAAACTTTGTTTCTTAACATATAATGGCCACATTGCCTATTTGTTTTTTATCAAATGGAGGTTTGGGGGTTAGGACCACCGATCACATTCTCCTTTAATCAAGCAATTCAATCTGTGCCATTGATCTCACTTCTCCAGATCCAATGGATATCGTGTCGTTTTCTCACCAAACTAACCAGATGGTCTCCACCATTGATGTGACATGTCCAATCAAACGACTGTCACACAATCTCCCACAAAAGCTTGCACGATAGATATCAAATCGAAAGCACTTGAGAAAAGTGGTTTTCCCATGCTACGTGTCGACCGCTAAGGTTGATCACGTGAATTTGTGAAATATTGTTTAAAACATTTAGGGCATGCAAGATATCGCTCCCCACTTATCAATACCACAGTTGAAGGATTGACCACAATCGCTAGATATACTCGAGATTCTCCCTAACCGCTGGGGTTTATACCGCACATATGTGTGGCCCAATAGGTGTGGTAATGTTAACGATTACATCTGATGGTCAGCTTGGCGGAGTGGATAAATTTAGGTAGAATGCCAATTTTAACTAAGGATAAGTGCAGTTAACCAATTTTGGTGGAGTATCCCTAGGGGATATTGCTTAAATGCACTCCAGGAGAAATTTTAAACTAGAGGACCAGAGAAAGTGAAACAAGAGGCTAGATAGGCTAATTGGATCTTGCTGAAGCCAATGGAATAGTCTAGAGAAATTGAAGAACTCATCTTCATAGAGATTTCATCCATGGAGATTTTGGAGCTAAGGGCCACCAAGGGTTGGAGGCAGTTGTAGGAGCTACCAGTAATCATTCTCATTGAACCAATAGTCATTCCTAATTGTAATGAACCTTATAAATCCATTGCAATGATTTGCAGAAGCATTTGGAGACTTCTAAATGCTGAGATGCTATAGGGAAGCTTAAGGAAACCTAGTGCCAACCGTAGAAGAAGGCCTAGTTTGGGGATGCATTGCTCATTTTGAGCAAATGATCAATCTATTTTTGGTGTCTGATATGTGACGGAGATAGTAGAACAATTTTCATTGATAGTTGAAGAATTCTAAAGGAGTTAGTGACATCAAGAAGCTCAGGGTAGCTCAGAGCACTAATTGAAGGAATCAAGTCTAAGGGAGCTTAGATCTATTTGCAAAGTGATGATAGGAATGACAGGGATATAGATGGTATTCTAAGCCCATTGGTTCAGTTCAGTAGCCTTTGGAGTTAAGTGTGGAACATGTAAAAGAAACTTTTCCATAATCCCAAAGAGCCAAGTCAAGATGACAAAAGCTCAAGGAGACGTAGCCCATGATATTCGGGTGAACTCCTAGATTAAATTTGTTGTTATTGTGGTTTTTTATTTGATACATTATATGACTATCATATGTGTTTAATATCAGTAAAAATAAATGTACTGAAATCAATTAAACAATTTTAAAAAAAACAACATACACCTATTTCAAGTATTTAATTCCGCAAATTTCATACATAAGCTAGATCATTTATTTGTTAAGCTTTGAGTGGGAGGTTCTTGTAAGCATAACAAGTTTTTAAACCCTAATTTCAGATCACTCGTCCTTAGGATCAAGGCAAAACTACACCACGCATAGGTTTTCAGGGATAAGGAAGAGGACGAGGGGGAGGGGCTGGAAGATGTCATGGCTAGATCATCTGTTAAAATTATGGAGGACCAGGTCACTTTGTGCGTGATTGTCAAAATCCAACGCACCCCTCATGTCAATATTGTAGCCAGTTTGATCATGTCATAGAAGATTGCCCTATGCTCATCGCAAAGATGCATGAAAATAAGAATTAGGCTCAATAGCCTACCCATAACATCTAGATGATGAGATCTGAACCGCATGAAGAGGGTCCTAGTGTTAATATTGTCACGTGAAGTGGCATAGTTACCAGGGAAGATAAAGGTAAGAAACTA
Source organism: Pinus taeda (assembly GCA_000404065.3). Classification (NCBI taxonomy): domain Eukaryota; kingdom Viridiplantae; phylum Streptophyta; class Pinopsida; order Pinales; family Pinaceae; genus Pinus; species Pinus taeda. The sequence continues at coordinate 171,641 of APFE031679914.1, read as the reverse complement.
GAGGAAAATGTGTCGGTTCTGAAGGCTACTGATAAGGAAACTGGATTTGATGAAAATAAGTTGAAGGAAGCATTTATGGAAGAAAAAATGAGCTTCTACATCAAGGGCTCAAAATACGCATAACCTTGAAGATACCAATGCTGCACAGGAGGCAGACCCATCATTATTAGCATCATTTTTAAAAACCTACATGAAACTCCTAAGGGATAAGAAGGTAGTAGAAGGACTACAAGAATTGATAGATAACTGCAGTAGAAAGAATCCACCTATACTAGAACAACGTGCGGTACATAAGGTGGGAAAAAGTAAGAAAAGGATTGGTTGCGAAATGAGATTGACTGTGCAGATTGGATAATATGAAATTGACTAGTTAATCATTGATTTAGCGTTTGATGCAAATGTTTTGATGAAGAAAACCTGGGAAATAATGGGAAGACCAATGCTACAATGGTCCCCAATCCTGATGAGAATGGCTAATCAGCAGAAGATTATGTCTATGGGGCACCTGCTAGTACTATTATGTGGAATTTTGCATCTATGGATAAATACAATTTCCCTAGGTGGGTAGCTACAACTAGAACAACAGATTTAAAACACTTAACCTTTTTCTATAGAAGATAAATAAGACAAGGGACCTACTTGTTATCTTTCGCTTTCCCCTTGTCTCCTTTGTATGTCTCCCGTTGCTCCTTCTCGAACTTAATATGCTCAACAAGTACCTGCAATCATAAACAAAGGACAAAAACCAATCAAAGCAAGAGATGTATCTACTATAAGACAATGGAATGGAAACAATTTACACATATAATTATCATACATAAAGACAAGAATATGGGAAAAGGTGTAAACAACTTTATTAAGTAGAAGGAAGAGTTACAACCATGAAGTCCGATCCAATGTCACTCCTCTAGCTTGACTTCCATCCAACATCACATCAACACTCTGTCATCATAACAATACTTGCTTATAATATCAAACCTCACACCAAAAATATCTCCTTACAAATTCTCAAAGTCCCACCCCTGATCACTTAGATGAGTGCTCAATTTATAGGAAACTGGAGGTGGTTTGGTCATAAATGATGGCATTGAATGGCCTTTCAAACTTAGAGTTAGTTTCCATGGAGGAAGGGATGAGAGGATAGGATATTACTTAACTCATTCCCTATCCAATTTCGAGCTCATACGAGATGATAAGTGTGGGAATATTCTAGAAGGCTCTAGAAGATAAGAATATTCTCAGAACCCTATGAGGATTTCACTCTAAATCGCGCAGCGCAGGTCAAAGTGGCCCTAAGTGCATTGAAATGCACCCTGACATGGGCCTATTTGCACTGAAGTGCATTTACCCTTGACTAAGGCTGCGCTATTACCTCAAGGAGGCATTTATGGAGGGCTTCAGGCCAGGAAACTTTCGGGGAAGGAGGCATTCAAAGTGATACTTCTTTAGGGCATGTAGCAACTAGGTTAGGGTTTGATGAGACCTAATAGTACCAATTTGAATGTTGGGAGTGATGTGCCCAAATTGATCTGTAACAGTTTCCCCCTAAAGCATGAAGTTGAAAATGATAATGTCGAGTGATATGCTTTAGGATGTGATGAGGAAGTTCTGAAGCAGATGGCGACCTACATCAATTACAATACATAATATCATGATATTTTGATTTTTCATGAATTGCTGAGGGAAGGCATACCCATGCTCAACATATAAAATTTCATTACAAGTACGTAGATAGTCGTCTACAGATATAGACCCATGATGGGATGACCATTAGTGTAAAGCCATCGTACAGATGATTTGGTACTTTCCTGAAATCAAAACCCAGATGGATGAAAATAGATTTGGGGTCTTCTATCTCGTTCAATCATTTGCTCAAGTACGAATATAACCATGCAAATATGTGATCTGAAGTCAAACATGGGAATACACCATCTGATTACCATCCAATGATGTAAGCCATTAACAAATGTGAGAAAAAACATTGATAATGATAATGATCCTCAAAGTACTGCAGTACATTCTGCATGGTGTGAATGGATTTTTTGATGTTGAACACCATACAAAGTATTTCAGTCAAAGGCCGGTGATTTCAACCTATCGTCGGAGACGAGAAACATGCCATTGATGTATGTAAGCCTCTAGGTACTGGAAGGGTGTTTCTAAGTCAACTTCTTGGATAATGTGCTGATGTCGACAAGAAGCAACTCATTGTAGGAGGGCCTTGATGTATCCCACATCAATGACACAAAACGAGTGTAATGCTTTTTGGAGACGGAATGTGACTGACGACATAAGGTTCAGGAATGGAAGTCATGAAAATCAAGGTTTATGAGTATTGCAAAGGATGAATTTAACTGAGTGACTTCTCTTGAACATGTCAACGACACTGAATGAATTGGTAGCATTGACCCAAAATCAAAGTAATGGATGGTATTATAGACCATAGGTGTGATACCCATTGAGTAGATAACCCAACTCAAGTAGTCATAGAGATGAAGTGAAAGTGTCATGTTCAAGAGTGACCTACTGCCATAAAGTGGTTTACCCCTTTTCCCATTTTCCCTAGTCATTGCTAACCGGTAGCTCTTTATTTTTTATCAAGCTTGAGGAGGATAACATATTCTTGTTGTATAATACCACCCTTTGGGTGAATCCGTCGCTATGTGATGTTTTAATGACTCTAGCCAAGGTGAAACTCGATCTTGTCATGATGGAAACGTTTGTCGCTATTTGATGCTTTAACGAGTTTAACAACAATGAGAACTAAGTTATTTTCATGTTTAGAGAGTTTGAAAAGGGACAAAATGAAAAATCCATAAGTTCTTTTTCGTAAATTTGTCTCTAAAGTCCGAAAAGCATAAAATAATACAAGAGAGAACCTATTGACCATGTTCAATCAACGTATTCCTTTTTCGTAAGTAATCCCTCTCAGTCTAGAAAAGGGTTAAACCTATAATGATTAGATGTCGTTTCCAATCCATTAACGAGCTGAAAAGGGCAAGCGCTTGACAATATTTTCATATTTTGAGAGTTTGAAAAGAGATTAAAGAGGACTCCACTTAGAGGAATGAGTGGTGTCTAGGATAGCAACTAGTTCTGGTGATGTTGGAACTTCTCAAAACATGTTGATTTATGTGAAGAGGTTGGCTAATAAGACCACTCATTGCAGCTATTCCTCAAAAAGGGTAAAACAACTAGGTGAAAGCGTATGATTGACCAAGCAGATAGTGATGATGGAAGGATAAAAACCAAGGCTCATCTGATGGAAGAGGCTGATAAAATGGCAATCATGAGGGTTAAAATGGAGATGGGTTCATTTTTACACAAGCTTGAACCATAGGGAACTATGCTTGGATTCAGTTTCATGTTTACACAAGCTTGAAACAAAAAAATATGATTGGATTCAGTTTCATGTTTACACAAGCTTGAAATAAAAAAATATGCTTGAGATTGGTTTACATGCCCCTAGCATGATGACTCGATTCTAGGTGCATGCCTGTTACACAGTAATTTGTCATTGACCTCATCTCAGTCCCTCTGTTGTGTCATGCATCAGATAAACATGTATATATCTTCCCACTCATGCAAGAAGATTAAACAATTTCTCTCTAATGCCGAAGATTGACCCTTTTTGCCTAATTTTCTGCATCGTTGGGAGTAAACCCTTAAAATGTGCGACGATTCCCTGTCATGAATAGTATCGTCACGACACCATCACAGGAGTACACGTGTTTCCCACGACATTCGAATTTTAGGTGTTGGCGCAAGTCTTCTAGATATTTATTGCGACAATTGGTCTAAACACATTGCTTCCTTGCAATGTTGTCACTGAGCCTTGGTTCATCACCTGCGACGATCTGGATTTGGTGAATTAGTTCAAACAGTCGGCCTTCTGGGTGATTCTAGAACTAGTTGTTGGGTCAGATTGGTTCGCCTTTCCTCATCTGCGATGGTAGTTCCACCATTTATGAAACCTCCCTTGAAGATAAGCTCCCTCTCCCTCATTTCATGGAGGCTCCTCCTCCTCCTATAAAAACACTCACCATTGCTATGATCAACTAGTTACTAGTTCTTAGTTTCTAGTTACTCGTTGCTAGTTCTTGATTTTGGATTGAAGTAGATTAGATAGCTTTGGTGTGAGTGTGACAAGTGAGGAATTGTTGATAGTTTGGTAAGAGGTTGTAGAGTGCCTTAGCCTTGCATTAGAGTTTGTGAGTGAGAAAGAGATATTATCCATTTGGGAGACCCATTCTTGAGAGTGAATGCTTGAAAGAACATACCGGTTGGACCCTCCGAGAAGGCTTGCGACGTCAAGGCTTGATTGAAAGCTTTGCTCTTGATTTATTTTTAATACAAGCAGTAACGATTTCCTATATCTTGTATACAATCTTCTTGATAGCTTATGATTCCTTGAATTTATGAGTAAATAGATCATGTTTTTTCTCGGTTACGTGCTATGTTGTTTTCTTGTGGTGTTTCAGGTCAATTGCTCATTGAGGAGAAGGAAACGAAAGTTGGAGCAGCTCAAAGAAAGCTTCACCGAACACTAGTTTTGAGGTGGGCCTCCAACGATGACTATTTAAGGAAATTGATTGTTTTTTTGTTTTTTTGTGAGTAGACCCAGTCTAGGGCTAGAGGGGTTGCCTCTATCTGTAGAGGGAACACTTTCCTACTTCATAATGCCCTCCAAGATTCGTTACATTCACCTAAGTAGACTACTCATGTCTACCAGGTAGATGGAATGAAAGCTCATTTAAGAGATCAAGTGAAAGAATCGATTGGGATTTTATGAGATCTAGTCAAAGACTCGAATTGGAACTTTGCTCCAAGGGACCTTGTTTCATTTTTTTAATGTGCTTGACATAAGACAAGGAATTCTGCTCAGTTTCCTTGTTTCATTTTTTAACGAGCTTGACATAAGACAAGGGACTATGCTCTGGGACCTATTTCATTCTTTTAATGAGGTTGACATAGTAAAAGAACTATCCTCATATTCCTCGTTTCATTTTTTAATGAGATTGACACAAGAAAAGGAACTATGCTCATATTCCTTGTTTCATTTTTTAACGAGCTTGACACAAGAAAATGAACTATGATCATACCCTTTGTTTCATTTTTTAATGAGGTTGACACAAGACAAGGAACTATCCTCATATTCCTTTTTTCATTTTTTAACGATCTTGACACAAGACAAGGAACTATGCTCATACCCCTTGTTTCATTTTTTAATGACCTTGACACAAGACAAGGAACTATGCTCATTGACTTGTTTCATTTTTTAATGAGGTTGACACAGTAAAAGAACTATCCTCATATTCTTTGTTTCATTTTTTAACGAGCTTGACAAGACAAGGAACTATGCTCATATTCTTTGTTTCATTTTTTAACGAGGTTGACACAAGACAAGGAACTCTCCTCATATACCATGTTCATGACCCATAAGAGGTCATGACTTCCAAGAGGTTCTCATCAGATGGGAGAACAATGCTCTGGAAGGGATACGTAGCTAGGAATACATTAGAAAGATATGGTTCCAATGCCCCCAGTACATAATGCACAACATCACGAAATTGATCGCCAGTTGATGTAGGCATGGAATGGGTTGCCACATAATTGACCCGTGGTGGGGAAGATACCATATGGACAAAAGGACCATTTAGGGAAGATGGTTGACTAGAAGCCATATTTGGACTGGGAAATGAAAGCTGGTCAACGATGATAATTCTACCTTCATGCGGGAAAGACATCATTGGAAAGAGTGTTGAAACAATAGCTCCCATGTCATAAACATAGTCATGCCCAATAAGTAAATTGTAATATAAAGGGCCTCAGACTACCATCACATTGAGATAAACAATTTTTCCTCCCAAAGTAATAGGAAAGTGAGGAACGATCCCTAATGGTTGACTTGTTCCTCTGTTAAAATTCAACAGATTCTGGGTAATAGGCACAAGTGGTGGCAAACCGAGCACTTGCCAAGAAGTGGAGGAAAGGATACTCACAGATGCACCTTCATCTATAATAGTGCCAGGTAAAATAGTATTACAAACCTATACTATGACCTGGAAAGGCACATAAGAAGGAAGACGACATCCTGTCAATTGATTCCAATCGAAGGAAGTGAGCAGACTACTTGGAGGGGGTACCATAAGAATGGGAGAATTACCCCCTTGAGTTACGAGAACAGGAGGATTTTCCTCTTGTCTTGATGGAACAAGAGGTTTTCCTCGAAGCTCATTGGAATATGAAGAAATGAAAAGAACCTGAGTGGTATCATATTCACTCTCTTTGGGAAAGGTACAATTAAATGAAGGTGAAATCGGGTCAACTATTTCCTCAACTTGTGATTGGTTAGGTATAGACTCATGGGATTCACATTCAGAGAGAGTGGGTTTGACCGATGGTTGATTTGGGTCAGTCTCTTTATCAACTAGAGAAGGATTAATGGAGAGTCTCTTGTAACCAGATGGAAGTCGTTGCGAAGAATTAGGATAGTTATCCAACACTTTTTTGGCTTCATCCAGATAGGGACTGTTGGGCAATTTATTGTGCTTAAATTGCTGCATTAATTTATCGACCAGGGAAACTCGTAAGCTTTTGATGATGCCAGCACTATATGTGTAGGAGTAGGCGACTAATTCTATGTCTAATGAAATTATTTACGATTCAATACAATATGCAAGGGAAGAGGCTCCTAACTAAGGAGATCTTGGTTGTCCTTCCCTACAGTATCATAGAGAAATCATAAAACTAGAAACTTAAAATGCAAACAAGAGGATGAACTTTAATTGTTGTTTATATTCAAAGAGAGAAAGACTAACTTAGTGTCTTGATTGTCCTCTCTTGTACTAATCCAGACTAAACTAAAATTCATCCATAAGCGTAAACTAAATGAAATAACTTTGAAACATGAAAGCAAAAAGATGAATTCCAATTATCATACAAATCAGGTAGAGAGAGAGCCTAACTTAGACTCTTAGTTATCCTCTCATGTACTGATAAGATTCTAACTTGAAACTCATTCATCAATCAAATCCTCAAACATCAAACATCTAAGAAATTAAATAAAATAAGATCTAATATGAAAAAAAAAGTTCCTTTGCTCCTTCTAGAGTGAGCTCAATTCTCCTAAGAACAAAGTGACAAGCCATTCCATATACTACATTAAGATAACTTATATCTAAAACTACATAATGGAAAACTATTTCTAAAACTACATAATGAAAATATATGTCAAATGAAGCTTTATTCCATCATAAATTGGATACAATGCTCTAAGAGTCCTCCTTTCGGAATGGAGGAGGTACTCCTATTTATACAAAAACTATGATAACAACCTCATAAATGTAAACCCACTATTCTCTCCTTTGACCCACATATTTCTCAACCAATGGTGACACATAACCCTATTCTCCATGATCTCCTCCATGAGGTCCATGATCTTCTCCATGAGGTTCATGATCTCCTCAAATTCGAATTTGAGCATAGAGTGCCACATAAGGATGCCTTGGAAGCCTCCTTTGTACCTACACATGTCAACAAACTAATTCTAATTGTTAGGTATAAGTGTAAGCATATTATTTTCTAAGTTTTAGCCATAAATCCACTTAAAAATGTTAAGAATTAATAAACTTTGGAAAAGCATAGTTATGACCCAATAATGAGGTAAAGATAATGATATGGAGGTGGAATGGAGGTGACATGAAGGTAAAATGTGAAGATATAAGTGAATAATGGAGTGAAAATAGGGACGATTTTGAGGCCCAACATACCCCCAAACTGAAGATATTGCATGTCCTCATGCAATCTATTACATTACTTTTTGGTACTTGAGCTTTGGCTTAAACTCTGCATGATATTAGTTACTTAACTTTTGCAAGGCGTTATTTTAATGATCTACAACTTGGTTGGTTCTTGTGTTTCAACCATATTTTGTCTGTTGCGTTCAATGTATGATCCTTGCATATTGATAATGTGATTTTTATTGCAGAGTATTTTTGTTGGAATGCATCATGGTTGGTTCTTGTGTAACAACCATGATTATTTTGGCATCCAATTAACTTTTAAATACTTATGACAAAGCCATTTGTATGCTCATGTAATAGTGAATATATTTTGAAGGTAAGTGGGTTTTAGAATGTGATATATGAATGTGGATGTTATATGAATGTGACAAAGCATGTATGTAAATGTATCCTTCCCCTTAAACGGATGGTTTGGGCGGTTATGTGAAATGGGAAAAAGGAAGGGGAAAGGAAGTGAAGTTTTTCCAAAAATTATTATTCTAATTTTTCAAGGAATTTAACGGTTAAAAGTTAGAAAATATCATACCTTAACTTACCCTTCCAAAAATAGATGAGAGTCGTGCACGTGTGGCTGCAAAAACTGTTGTTCGGAGTCTTCTTGACTTGGTTGGGAAAATGGTGGATGAAATCAAGAATAGTGAATCTTTTATTGTTGCCGCATCTGCTGTTGAATCTGTTGTTGAATCGTCTGCTGAATGTTCGGAATCTGTTGCTAAATGTGGCTGAAAATGTATAAGGCTTGGAAGGTATACAAAATATAGAAGTTACATTTCTCTCCCAGCCTTATTTATTGACTTGTCCTCAAGTCAATAAAAGGAAATGACAAACTGAAAAACAATGAATGGAATTTGGCTTCATCTGCTACAAAATATGGGTCAAGTCTTCAATGCTCGTTGGCACAAGTCTTACTATGTGATTAAATGTGTCGATGTCGAACATAGTAAGAAGTTGTTGACTTAGTGGCCGTTAATGAATGCCCCTAGCCAACACAAGAGCTCCCACCATTGATTCCAATGGGAGTCAGGATACCTAACACATCTTGGTAGGTACGAATAAATGTGTCGTGGTCGAGTCACCTACAAGATCCAACGAACAAGGGATATTAATGTACTCCCATTGTTCATTGGCAAGAGTACTTGCCATTAAGGCATGCAAGCCTCTAGGTGTTGTTTCAATGATACTTAGACTCTAGGACTTTGACTCAAGCAGGGTTTTATTGGCGGAAATGAAGGTGAATGGTAATGACAAGGAAAGTGGATGGATGTAAGGAAATGCATGATGTATGAATAAGAACTCTTGCTGTGAAAAATGGATTTGGAAGTGTCATATTTACAATTGGTGGAATTCAAAATCTTTTTCAGAATGGGAGGTGGAAGGTAGTGGTTGTGGAGATGGATTTATCTTCAGAATGTTTCATGAATTTAGTCTTTGGAAGACTAATTGTCGTCACAATGAAGTCCCCTTAATGATTACTTTGTCATCCTGTAACATGTAAAAAAAACTTGGCAGAAAGACAACATAAGTTTGTTCAAGAAGAATTGCGCATTTTCTTCATGATTCTTACGCAAAAATTTCATACCAAATAAAACAGAGTTAAGAAGATCAAAGTGTTAAAAGTAACTCAATTCATGATATCAATTTCAATCCATTTTAGAAACAACCATGAAAAATAATACTCCCTGTTTGTGTCAGATAACTCGTGCTTGGCAATTCTGTCCTGCATATTAGTGCATCATAAAGCATACAACAGAAAGAGGTGATGCCAACTAAAAGCTATCAAAAATAATTATCATCTTGAGAATCCTCCAATCGATTTTCGAAATGTGTTTCCAAGTATCCTTTTTTTATTTGCAAAGCTGTATGAATTTTGTGAATTTTTTTTTTTTTTTTTAATGAAAACATAATTTTTTATGTTGATTTTATTTCTTATTTTTTAGATTTTTCTTTAAACAATAAATTAAAAACATAAATGTTTTAATTTATTATTTAATTTGAAAAATTTAAAAATCAACACAATTTTATTTATAAAATCCTAATAAAGAAAATTTCTAAAAGATGTTAGTTTTTTTTTT
>APFE031679914.1:139873-161754 GCA_000404065.3 Pinus taeda | reverse complement strand
TTGATTGTCCTCTCTTGTATTAATCCAGACTAAACTAAAATTCATCCATAAGCGTAAACTAAATGAAATAACTTTGAAACATAAAAGCAAAAAGATGAATTCCAATTGTCATACAAATCAAATAGAGAGAGAGCCTAACTTAGACTCTTGGTTGTCCTCTCATATGTTGATAAGACTCTAATTGAAAACTCATTCATCAATCAAATCCTCAAACATCAAACATCTAAACAATTAAATAAAATAAGATCTAATATGAAACAACATGTTCCTTTGCTCCTTCTAGAGTGAGCTCAATTCTCCTAAGAACCAAAGTGACAAGCCATTCCATATGCTACATTAAGGTAACTTCTATCTAAAACTACATAATGGAAAACTATTTCTAAAACTACATAATGAAAATATATGTCAAATGAAGCTTTATTCCATCATAAATTGGATACAATGCTCTAAGAGTCCTCCTTTTGGAATGGAGGAGGTACTCCTATTTATACAAAGACTATGATAACAACCTCATAAATGTAAACCCATTATTCTCTCCTTTGACCCACATATTTCTCAACCAATGGTGACACATAACCCTATCCTCCATGAGGTCCATGATCTTCTCCACGAGGTTCATGATCTTCTCAAATTCGAATTTGAGCATAGAGTGCCACATAAGGATGCCTTGGAAGCTTCCTTTGTACCTACACATGTCAACAAACTCATTCTATTTGTTAGGTATAAGTATAAGCATATTATTTTCTAAGTTTTAGCCATAAATTCACTTAAAATGTTAAGAATTAATAAACTTTGGAAAAACATAGTTATGACCCAATAAGGAGGTAAATGTAATGATATGGAGGTGGAATGGAGGTGACATGAAGGTAAAATGTGAAGATATAAGTGAATAATGGAGTGAAAATAGGGACGATTTTGAGGCCCAACAGGGACAAAGGTGAATGGGGTGATTCCCTTCACATAACCTACCAAGAAACTTAACTTTACCCTTCTTTCCATGAACTTTACTACCACTAGTTGATGGTGTGTCACCATCATGATCTCCATAAGTTGATGACATAGGACGATGTGAACGAGAAGACCATTCTTTTAAGATCTGAGGAATGTTAGGACAATTTCGAAGAAGATGGTCTCTCGTAAAAAGTTTGCAAGGATATCAAATTTTGTGAGGTTTATTGGACGATTTTTCATCAGAAGTTGCATTCGAAGCAATGGTTGCTTGATTGCTCCCCTGCTTAATTTTCTTCTTCTTCTTCTTCTTTCCTTTCTTCTTCTTCTTATCCACCTGGTTACTAGTGTCAATGCTTTTATCGGGTGAAGAGGAAGAAGGGGAGGAAGAAAAAACTAAGGAAGAAGGAAAAGGGTCAACTTTAGGATCAAGTGGAGGTTGATTTTGTCCAGTTGGAGGAGTACTCGATTGCAGAGAAATCACGACACTTTGAACCAAGGAGGTTAAAAATAACCATACGAGCAAGCCAATGGTAAATTCTGGAAGAGACAATGTAGCCATATATGGAGCACCAATATTTTTGAAAGGAGTAAAAGGACCAGCATTCCCATCAAAAGGAATTCCTTGATCGGTGGACTCCAGAGTTGTTGCCATATGTGTCAACCTATGATCAAATAAGGACCAACATGGAGGATGTTATCCGTATTCAATTAATTTTATTTTAATCAAAATAACATAAAAAAACAAAAGAGGGATGATTTAGGCAAAAGGATTGCCAAATAACTGTGAATTGAAGAATACCTCCCGGCGAACCAAGAAGTACGGGTAGGAAATCTCCCCAAATGTTGTGTTCAGTGTATCACAGTGTAAAAGGCGGCCAACTCGGTGACCTATGGATGGATAACAACCTAATGTAGTCCTTCCATATATACCCGAAAGTACTTGGAGGCCCAATCTGTATTAGTGTTGTCTAATTCGAAACCACACAACGAGAGAATTCCTTTATGCTTTACTACTGTAACATTGCCTATATACCCGAAAGTACATGGACGAGCTACGATATACTTACGTACATGGAATGAGGTATCACACTCAGAATGTATTGCAGACAATTAGCAATAACTGCTATGTTTAATGACGCCAGAACACGTCTCTAGCCTAGACCTCTAAATGTTATGCATTAAGTTACAATGCTCCATTAGGTTAATTGACATAACTTTTAAGTTGATATTCTTAAGAACTTCCCTTTCAAGGTTCTCCACGCGATGCATGTTTGCAATTCCTAGAATGAAACTGATATGATAATCATTCTTTTCATTCAATTTGAACAATGAAAACCTTAGCTAATAGGGATAGAGAAATCAGATTATTTTAATCAAAGAACAAAGAGAACATCTAATGCAATTTCCCTAAACTATTCCTATGAGCATACACAAATTTTTTCAATGCATAATGCAAGTTTTCCTTTTCAATTCCCTTAATGTTAAGATGAACAAAATGAAACTAATGTACATACAATCAATCAATCTTTTTGCAAGAACGAAGACTTTACGACATCTCCTTTTCAAAAGAAATGAATACTTTTATGGCACTTTCTTTTGAACAAATATTAATTGACTATAAAAGAACTTTGAAAATGAATTGATAGTGATAAATAAATCATTTAAGAAACACTAAACAATCAAGGCCAAAGTAGGGCTAGGAGAGGAAACATAAATTGATGTCAGAAGTACAACAATCATTGATCTTTCAGCAAACAGAAACAAAAGGAAATTTGGGAAAAATCAAGTCGAAGGTGAGATTTTTTACCTAAGGAGGATTAACACAGTCCTGAATGGGAGACAGTGTGCTTGAGAGCACTATCCTCAAGCCAAGGGCTCTCTGTAGCACTCTGTGTCCTGACCAATCCAACATTGCTGCCAGAGAGGCCATCTTAGGGGCTTTGAAGCACATTTTTTACCAAAAAACACTTCAGAAAGGCTGAAACAAGATCAATGGAAGCAAGTAAAGTCTAGTATGTTGTACTAGGATGAAGGTAAACTACCCGAAATGATGATCATTTCCCAGCAGAGTCACCAATTTGTTAGGTGGAATTTTGCATCTATGGATAAATACAATTTCCCTAGGTGGGTAGCTACACCTATAACAACAGATTTAAAGCTCTTAACCTTTTTCTATAGAAGATAAATAAGAAAAGGGACCTACTTGTTATCTTTCGATTTCCCTTTGTATCATTTGTATGGCTCCCATCACTCCTTCTCGAACTTAATCCGATCGACAAGTACCTGCAATCATAAACAGAGGACAAAAAGCAATCAAATCAAGAGATCTATCTACTATAAGCAAATGGAATAGAAAGCATTTACACATATAATTATCATACATAAAGACAAGAATATGGGAAAATGTGTAAAAAAATTTATAAGTAGAAGGAAGATTGAATGAGGTCTAATCCAATGTCACTTCTCTGGCTTGAGTTCCATCCAACATCACATTAAAAGCACAACACTCTGACATCATAACAATACTTTCTTACAATATCAAACCTCACACCAATAGTATCTCCTTACAAATTCTCAAAGTCCTCCCTTGATCACTTAGATGAGTGCTCAATTTATTGGAAAATGGAGGTGATTTGGTCATAAATGAGGGTATTGAATGACCTTCCAAACTTAGAGTTAGTTTCCATGGAGGAAGGGATGAGAGGATAGGAGGTTACTTAACTCATTCCCTATCGAATTTCAAGCTCATAGGAGATGATAAGTGTGGGAATCTTCTAGAAGGCTCCAAAAGAGAAGAATGTTCCCAAAACCCTATGAGGATTTCGTTCAATCTCACCCAGCGCAGGTCAAAGTGGGCCTAGGTGCACTAAACTTCACTCTGACCTGGGCCTACCTGCACTGAAGCGCATTTACGCCTAACCAAGGCTGCACTGGTCCCTCAAGGAGGCATTTCTAGAGGGCTTCAGGCCAAGAAACTTTCAAGGAAGGGGGAACTCAAAGTGATGACTTCTCTAGGGCATGTAGCAACTAGATTAGCATTTGATGAGCCCTAATAGTACTAATCAAAATGTTGGGAGTGATGTACCCAAATGGATTTGTAACAAGTACTCCTTAGAGTCCCAAGGATGAGAAAGGAAGCCAAGGAGGTAACCTCAGACCAACTTTGGACTTGGCAGCTAGCCCTGCCAAATCAAAGAGGGCTCTCTCTAAAATAACCTCACAGCCAATGGAAGTGACTGGAGAATATATGGATTTTAGGCTAGGTATTTGGCACAGTAGGGTTTGATTTAGGGTTTGTTGGATATAAGCACTAGGTCATGGAACTAGGTCAAGTATCCCAAATGATCAGTTGTAGATATAGAATGAGGCAAGGTAGGTGTAATCAATGGCACAAAGTGAATTTTTCACTGTAGTATGGTGAGGGGAAAAAAGAAGCAAAATGAGCATATAGGTATGAATTCATTTGCTTACAAGAAAAAACACTTATATGAAAATCTCAGACAAAACAAAGTATATTGATCATGAGATCTGATTTAAAACTTAAGATATAATCACCATAAGAATACAGACGGATGTTGGAAATACTTAATCATCAAATGCATAAAGAAAAATAGAGAAATACAGTGCCACAAACCACATCACAAGAATCCCATAAAAATATCTACAATTGCATATATTTCTGCAAAAATGTCAAGTACACTAGTCCAAGAACTGGGCTTAAAGAATCCAACCTTTTCTTTGACTTCAATCTGTCTACATATAGATGAAAAACAATTTTCCCCATCCAAGGGGTCGAATCCTACCTCCTAGGAATTGATTACATGATTCTCTCTAACCATTGCCAAAACCTAGGGGATTTAGAAATCACTTCCCCATTTACACTAACTACATGAGTTTGTTTCTCAAAGCCTTAATTACATGATTATTTTACTATTTAACTCATAAAAATCTTAATTACATCATATTATTTCATTAAGTAATCATTTACATCACTCAAGTTTTAATTTTGACCATCACCAACTAACAATGAATTTCATAAAAACATAGTAATTTAGAAGAAGCGCATCAGAAGTTTGGAGGATGATTTGGAGGCCTTCCCAGAGGAATATTTTTCTACAAATGTTATGGTTGGAAATATTAAAATGCATACTACACCATGGACTCATCAAGTACTAGAAAAATCTGCTCCAAACCTTGAAAAACTGCCTTGAATTCAAACTATCCTAGAATCACAACGAAAAAAGAGGGGTAAATGATGAACTGATAGATTTTTAACCTCAACACTTGCTACAAAACTGGGAGAGGTTTTTGTAGATAAGGTCATTTTGGAGAAAAAAATATCTGCATTTTTTGAAATTCGTTCCGATATTCTCAGAATCCATGCCACAAAATAATGACTAATACAGACAAGAAAAATTGGATGATTTTCTGACATAGGCCTCCAAGAAAGTTGAATATCTCCCAATATATGATACCTATGTAGAAATGGGAGGAATTTATTGTGATTGGGTATTTCCTTAACGAAAAAATCCTTTTTTTTCCATAATCCAGCTTCATTTAGTCAGAAACCTATTTTGCAAATGATGACTAAAAACCGAGTCAAAAACGCAGCGACTCTCTTGTAGCAACATGTATTTTGGGCATATCTATGAAATCATAAAGTATATTCAAAAATTGAGGGAGGTTATTTTTTTTGAGTATGGTAGGAACCAAAAATTCCTCCATTTGTCAAAAATAATTTCTCATTTGTTCATAATCAAAGCTTGAAGTTGGTGGAAGAAATAGTTGTTGCGTTTCTGTAGGATAGCTTTTTTTCCAGTGCACACAAAAACTCCAAAAATTCAAATATTTTCTTCTTTTCTTTTTCTCTTTGTCCTGTATCAGACAACCAAATACGATTCATCCAATAGATCAAGGTTATCCTACTTTTTGAGTTGCCTTAAGTTTCTCTTGAGATTCTTTTTCATGTTTTTGACCCTCATCTTGTACTTTCCTACAAAACTGTAGGAAACCAGCTTGCTCAAATGATCTTTTAATGAAATATGATGCATTGATCTCTTGCATATGTGTTGGATCATATCTAGAGATATATTATCCCTTGAATCTGATTCCGTCATTAGTTTTCACCATGTTTTTACTTTGATTTTGATAAAAACCCTAGTTTGAAATAAGAAAGGGAAAGGGAATGAGGTTGCAAAGCAGGGGAAAAAGTGCAGCAAGTTGGGAGAGAGAAATGAAGGGGAAAGGGCGTGAAATAATTTTTAGGAAAATTTTGGGAGATGGGGATGAGTGTTAGGAAGAGGAGGGAAGTGGAATTTCTGAGAATGGATGAGGAAAAGGGGTGAAAAAGGACAAAAAATAGTCCTTGGCTAGAAGCACAACAAGTAGCTAGGGTGGAGGAGAAAAATGATGGGATGAGGGGATTTGAATATGGAGAGTGATGGGGAATGTGTATTTAGGGTAATTAGTGATGTCTACACTTAGAAAATGGGAATTTGTCTTTAAAACAATCAAATGACAATAGAGATGAGAAACTATCAAAAGCACAACAAAAGTTGTAGGCATGAAATTTTGATGATTTTCTAAGGGAAAAATTAACATGCAAAGTTTGTAGAGCTTCACTTACTGGTGTGCAGAGGCTATGAAAGAAATTTGAGGAACGAATTGAGCTATTTGTGGTACCTTTTACCCTCCAAAGAAAAAGCACAACAAGTTGGCCAGAAATGCAGCAGGACCTCCAAAAGTGCAACAACTGAATGGGAATAACAACAATGGAGAATTTCAACCTTGTGATAGTGTTGTAGCAGCTACAACCACCCTCCAAAATTTTGCCTTAGCTTTCTT
This sequence comes from Pinus taeda, assembly GCA_000404065.3. Taxonomy (NCBI): domain Eukaryota; kingdom Viridiplantae; phylum Streptophyta; class Pinopsida; order Pinales; family Pinaceae; genus Pinus; species Pinus taeda. The sequence continues at coordinate 154,959 of APFE031679914.1, read as the reverse complement.
TTGGAGCCTCCCTATTTATCATCTTCAACAACATGTCTTGCACTTTCAATCACATTAGCTTCAACTGTTTCATAGAGTCTTGTTAGCCTGTGTATGGAAGTTTGTTCCACCTCCTTCATAGGCTGATTTCCAGACTTAGTGTGAGTTGTTGGTTGAGTAGATCCCTCTGGGAAGTGCACAATTTTTGAGGGGAACTAACCTTCCCTCCAAAAATTGCACAAACCCAGCTGGACACCTAGCTGGGATCCATAATTGCGCAATTCTTCCTATTAGTCTTCCTCTAAAAAATTGCACAATTCATCCCAAGATAGCTTCTCAGCCCAGAAATTGCGCAATTCTAGGTAGTAGTCACCTACTACTCCTAGAAATTGCATAATCACAGCCTAGCAGCTAGCCGAAATCGTGAAAATCCATCCAGGTGGCCTGTTGGGCTCATAAATTGCACAATATAGTCAGACATGCTTCCTTGAGAAAATTGTGCAATCTGACCGAGGACAACTACTCATCCCAGAAATTACGAATCCTGGGAGATAGTCACTTGTTCCTACCAGAAATTGTGCAATCCCTATGGGACAACCATCTTTCCTCAACCCATATACTATGCAGATTTTCATCCCAGGCTCATAGATCGATGCATGTGCCTTCAGGTTGACTGGCTCCTTCTGACCCCAAGAAAAACTGATTTGCATGCATGGAATGATTTTCCCAAGGCAGCATGCTAAGGCATCCCTTGATTAAGGGATCTATTTTTAGCAGCTGGAGGTTACATGCAAGGATCATTTTAGAAACCTCCCACCAAGTGTCGCTTTTCCTAGATTTGTGGCATGCACGTCACGACCTCGATCTTATCAAAACTCATTTTCTGGATGTTGTAGAGCTCATTCCTCGCATTGATATTGTAGCTCTGACATCTCACATTTCATCTAGGAGTCCTCGACACATTCAACTTAGTTTTTTCGGGGTAAGCTTGCTTTTCATGTCTTGTGTTGCATTTATGTTGCTTTTTGTGTTTTTCTTTGTGTGAGTGTTGTCTGGTTGATTTCAGTGAATGCTTACTGTCGTTTTGATGTATGTTAGCTTATAGCAGCACCATTTCAGTTTTCGTTCACATCTCACTGTTGTCGCATGCATGACACTGTTTTGGCACCGACAGTTATCGTTGCAGCGAATCGCTTCACACACATGCATGTTTTCCTATTTTCTGAATCATGTAATCACTGTTTGCATGCATGGTTATCCACTCTTGTTTACACTTAGTTTCACCATGCATTCAGACTTTTCATGTTTTCAGTCGCCCGTCGATGGGTTTGGGTTTCCTTTGCCCAGACCGTTCCTTGCCCGGCTAGCACTGCACAATTCTGGAAGCGAAGGCTCTGCCTTCCCTCCAGAAATTGTGCAATTCTAGCCTAGAATTTACCTCCATGCTTGCATTTCTCAATTCTTGGAGGCAGTGTCCTACTGGCCCCAGAAACTACGCAATGCAGTTTGTTAGTTGCATGTCACCTCTGACTAAAATTACGCATTGCACACTTTCAGTCCACAACAAGCTAGGTTGGATTGTCCATTGAGCACTTCTAGAATTCAGGCAACCTCCCGGTAGCATGAACTGTGTCATCCATAGTCTTGGCAGTCAGTCTCCTAGCCTCCCGGTGAAAATTGCACAATCTTCACGGATAGTCACAAAGGTATGTTGCATGTCAGTTCTCCAATTCTTTTTGGCTTTCAACTGATAGATTTCTTGCCTTTAGTGTTTATATGTCTCCAGGTATCACAAGTGTTGTCCGCCTCCTAGAATAATAGGTACAATGGATTCCAAGAGAGTAGAGTCAAAGACACCGTTAAGAGTGCAACTGGGGATGTAGTCAATCAAGTGCCTATGATCTTGCCTATCCACGAAGACATCAAGTTGTTCATGGACACTGATATCAACATGAATGGAAATGGCATCACAACAAGCAACACCATCAACAACAACAGAAGGAATCACACCTCCACGTGACGCATGCAAGAGGAAGGTTGTTGAAAACATAGAGGTGGGGCAAAGCTGCGAGTTCAAAGCAAATCCAATCGTGACGAAAGAAACTTTGGAGATTGAAGCTATGAGGTGATCGTGTGACACGAAGATCGTGCGAAGGCAGAGAGAGAAGAAAAGAAGGAGTTGTATGTGTTGAAGCGGAAACTCAAGGAAGAAAAAGAGTTGCACAGGTGAGAGAATGAGTTGATGTAGGAATAGGTACAACAGGGGGCACAACATGCACAAACGGATGAAACTGCGCCCGTACAAGTTATAGATCCATCCCAGCAGCTGGCACAGAGCAGAAAAGGTGAGCAATGTTGTTGATCACATGCAAGGGAATTTAAAAATGTGGATGTCATTATGAGCACACAGGTGATCCCACCCATTTGACACACTCACTGAGGCGAAGACAAGAAGCAAGTCCAATTGGAGTTGAACATGTATTTTGACAAGTTGATGAGCATGGTCACATGAACACGCTTAGAGATTAGCACAGAAACTATGCATCACTATGTTACTAGTCCAGTTGCACTCAAGACAATGATGCACATGTTATCAAACGCATTGGACAGAGGGGCCATATCAGCGTGCCCGGATGCAATGGAGGCAAGAGTTCGCTCTTAGCAAGATGTCACCATTGAGCACATGGACACCATCATGGATGACCAAGCTTGGCATTAGTTCACCACCATCAATCATCACAAGGATGTCAAAGAGTTGGTCTTACCACAACAATCCAAGTTTTAGTGATGTCTTGCATGGCTTGATTAAGCCTATTTTATCTCACATGGGTACATGTGTAGATTGTATGTAACATCTTGTCAAGTGGAAGTTCAAGTGTCGATGGTTGAATGTAATAGTCATAGAGTAGTTGAAGAGTCATGAGAGTAGGTGAACAATCAAAAAGGGTAATGCCAAGGGCCACCCCACCCATTGCTATATATAGTGCCTCATAACTCATTCTAAAGGCTTTTGGTTAGCGAAGCCTCCAAAAGTAGTATCTTAGAGAAAGCTTGGAAGTATTTTAATAAGCCTTGGCTTCTCCACTATGCAGAGATAATATATCTCTTTTGAGGAGCAGGCGACAGTGAGTGTAACGTTATGCAATTGGAACTAGTGGTTGGTCATGGTTGTATTGTATGACTGGAATTTAGACTTCTTAATATAAGAAAGCCAACATGTTTCATGCATATGTCGTATTGTATTTCAACGATATTTTTACTCTAAATGATATATGTATCTGTTTTCTTACACATGCATGTGTAGTTATTTTATGTATATGTATGTATGAATCTTACTGAAATGTGTTGTTGATTTAACCATCACTTTGGATTTCTAGCTTACTTTCCTTCCATGTTGTGATGCATATTTTCTCGTGTGTTCCCTTCTTAACTCCGTGCTTTCATAGGTTTCCAAGGGGCACACTCACACCACCCTCCATGTGTTAGAACCATTCATGCACCTTCCTTGACTTGTTGCAAATGTCACACCCTTGCTACCAACAGGGACATCTTACTTTCCTTTTCGTGGAACCGTGGTCAAGGCGATATTGCACGACCCATTGTTGGGACTCCTACACCAAATGATCTGAGGTCTAGTTGGGACTTCTTACCATTGAGATCCCCTGACATGGGTGCGGGTTCAACAACATCAACATTTTGGCATTAGAAGGAGGGCTAGATGACAAGGTGAGTCCTCACATCTGCTGCATATCTATCATGACTAAGTACAAAGTTTCTCTTCCAGAGTGTATGTCTTATGGAAACGACTTCATTATCTCAGAAAAGCTCTTGAATAACTTGTCACATAAAACATATGATGGTAGAGGCTGCATATCCTTAGTTAGGCACGTGGTTGGCGTTGTAGGCTCATGCGAAAGACATGGAATCTTTAAAGAATACATGACCTGCCTGAAAAATCTATTCATTCTCTTTCTCATCTTGTCGAAAGGATAGACCATTCTTTCAATCACTTTGACCGTAAAGCACTCGATAAAGAAATTCTGAAATTATGAAAAGCACCCGATGAATCCGTTGAACAGTTTCACACACACTTTTGTAATCTTGCACATTGATTTCCCAAAGATGAAATTGATTGGGAATTTCTCGACGGAATATTTGAGTATCTTCTTTACATATCCAAAAATACTTAATTCTTGAAATCATTCAAATCCTGCTCAGCACACTTCAGTGATGGAACTGTGAAATCACAGGCAGGTACAGTTGTTATCACAAGTGACTGTCTGCTTTCACCTCATCAAACAACTCCACCACCACAGAGTGACATGGGATATTATGCACACACATATTTTCAGCTGTCACATCCTCCCACCCCACCTGCTCTTGATATCTGCGTAGATTTGGCTTGAAATCTTGTTGGTTGTCACGTGGATTCGTTCCTTCAACCTCCATCCCTCTGTTCTGTTGATTCTTTGATTGTACTATCTTGTGTTCTTCCATTCTGGATACCTCACCTGTTGTGAACGAGGATCAAGATGTTGACGAAGTTAGTGTTGTGTAGCCAACCTGCACCATCATTCTTGATGAGTGTGTGCAGGAATCTAAAGAATAACCCGCGGTGAAGGATAACTCCCTTTCAATTGCACCTCATCCTCTTTATCTTAACATCCCTTGTGATTATGCCATTGCTTATTTCCCCTGCGAAAGCTCATTTCCGGATGTTTCTACTTCCAATCATTGATAGGACACATTGGATGTCAGTCTGTCATTACATTGTGGAGAGGACACATCTTCCTTCGAAAATCTGTCCAATCCGTCATCTGTCATTTTTAAAAAAACAGAGGGTGAACATCCTTGCTTCTCATCTACCCCCTGCATGATTCATCAAATCATGAGGATGCTGAAAAACATCCTGAATTTTCTGATCTTGGTTGTCGTGATCTCTCTACTTCTTCATCTGATCACGATGTTGATTCAATCATTGTTAATCCATCTAAGCCACTGGTCTAGGATGATCTATCTATCGACAAAGTCGAAACCTCGTAGAATGTCGAGGCACTTCAGCTCGAGCTGATGGTTATGCCAGGCCCTTGCTGTCTTGAGGTTGGCTTCACTTCTGATCAATAAATTGTTGAAACATGCAAGGCTCCTCATCACTCTCTACTTTGCATTCAAGATCAATCTAACACTCATATTTCACTTCCACCACTCGAATTACACAATCCCATTCCTCATGCATTGGATAAATCTTACACAACAAGCACACTTACACAACATACATGGTATACCTTTCTCACGTTTGCTTGCATGTCATAGTCAAGAGAATGCATACACTCAACATCTTCATGCAGTGTAGCACAACACCATGGCAAGTCCACAGAGCGCATGTCATGTGTTTTCACTCACTTTTGTTATGTGGACGCTTGTAAGCTCAGAGTGTGTACGTCTTCATTGTTATATTTTTCATGCTTGCTGGTTTGCGCAACTACGATGTTCGCGAACCATGCATTCATCAACATGGGTCAACCAATGTGTCGGTGGCTACATTTGAAGTATCAATTTACATGAGATGACCCACATACTGTTAGCTTAGGAGTAGGAGTAGTATTTTCTTTGAGTCGTTTACTTGCATACATGTTTGATTCTTTCTTTGTGTGTTTTCTTGTTTGTTTGTTGTTTTCTTACTTGCTTTGCATACACATTTTCTTATGCTTCTTTCTTTTCTTTTTGGTTTGTTTGCTTGTTTTCCGTCTGTAGGTTAGCTTCGCATAAACCGTGTGCGACTCTTGAGACAAGCTAGGTGAAGTACAAGAGGACTTGTACAACTATCAATACTTGGTTATTTGTTGTCCTGCCTCTTATGTAAGAAATTTTTGCCTTCATTCCATGATACATCGATGGAAAATACGTACTCTTCAAAGTGAAGCTTGGTGAAAGCACAACTCTTGTGCGTGAAGTAGTATCACCTACTCTAGTCAGTTGTTTTTGGGTTAATCCTTGTTAGCTCAGTCAAGCAGAGTAAGGTGAGGGGGAAAACCTTAACAAGCACATCAGAGGTATATACAAACTAATTCTCTGAAGGAACAACCTCTTCTTCTCTCAATAAGTCAAGATCCCTCTTCCACCTCTGAAATGAATAAGTGCTATGCATAGTTACGAAAAATGAAAAATGCAAAAGTGACAATGTGAAAAAATTCAGAATAAATGAAAATGAACAATTCGAAAGAAGATAAAGGCTTCCTACATAGAGAGGTGATGAACATAACTCCACTGGGTATTGACCAGGCTCGCTGGAAGCGGAGCGATGCTTGTGTTCCAGCGTGACTCCACCGGGGTACTGTCCAGGCCTGTTGGCAGCAGAGCAACACCAGCGATGAAACTAAAAATCTGATGATCATATGAATTGTGTACCAATATACCCCTCATCCCCAATTGAAACAACTATGTTGTCTTGTCTTGGAATGTGTGTTGAACGACCAAAAGCCTGGAAGATGCTACATCTTACAATCAAGAAAGTGTGGAAACCAAGACAAACAGAGAACTGAACAATACTTCCCGAGGTGTTAGACTTTCTTTTCACGAATAAGGTCCATTCAGAGAGTTGGAGTTCTCCCAGTGTGTCGCCAAGTGTTATAGTGTCTACAACCACCCTCAAAAATCTTCCCTTAGCTTCGTTTTGGAGCCTTCTACCAACCATCGTCAACAACATGTCTTGCACTGTCAAGCACATTAGCTTCAGTTATTTCATAGAGTCTTGTTAGACTGTGTATGCAAGTTTGTTTCACCTCATTCACAGGTTTATTTCCAGACTTAGTGTAAGTTGCTGGTTGAGTAGCTCCCTCTAGAAATTGCGTAATTATGGAGGGGAACCACCCTTCCCTGTAGATACTACGCAAACCCAACTGGGCTCTATAGTTTTGCAATTCTTCTTATCAGTATTCCTCTCAAAAATTGCGCAATTCGTCCCAGGACAACTACTCAGCCAAGCAATTCTACAAATATGGGCAACAGTCTCCTGTTGCTCCCAGAAATTGCACAATCCCTCTGGCACAACTAACCTAGTAGCTAGAAGAAGTTGCACAAATCCAACTAGGCAGCCTGCTGGGCTCAGAAATTGCTCAATACAGTCATACATGCTTCCTTGATAAAATTGTGCAGTTTGACCCAAGACAACTACTCAACCCATAAATTGCACAATCCTGGGAGATAGTCACCTTTTCATCTAGAAATTGCACAATCCCTCTAGGACAACCATCTCTGCTCAACCCAGAAATTGCAGAGATTTTCATCCCAAGCTCGTAGACCAATGCATGTGCCTTCAAGTTGACCGGTTCCCTCCAGGACTGAGAAGAACTGATTTGCATGCATGGACTGGTTCTCCCAAGGCAAAATGCAAAGGCATCCCTTGATTCAGGGATTGATTTTTAGCAGCTAGAGGTTACATGCAAGGATAATTTCCGAAACCTCCTGCCAAGTTTCGCTTTTCCTATATTGGTGGCATGTGTGTCATGGCCTCGATCTAATCAAAACTCATTTTCCGAACACTACAAAGCTCATTCCTCACATCAATCTTGTAGATCTGACATCCCACATTGCATCTAGGAGTCGTTGGTGCATTCAGCTCAATTGTTTCAGGTTAAGCTCACTTTTCATGTCTTGCACTGCGTTTCTATCGCTTTTTTTGTTTTTCTTTGTGTGAGTGTTGTCTGGTTGATTTCAGTGAGTGCTTGCTGTCATTTTGATGTATGTTATCTTTAGAAGCACCATTTAATTTTTCATTCACATCTCACTACTGTCGCATGCATGACATTGTTTTTACACTAACAGTCGTCATTGCGGTGAATCGCTTCACACACATGCGTGTTTTCCCATTTTCTGAATCCTGCACTCACTATTTGCATGCATGATCATTCACTCTTTTTTACACTCAATTTCACCATGCATTCATACTTCTCATGTTTTTAGTCACCCTTTGATGGGCCTAAACTGCCTTGGCCTGGACTATGCCTTGCTCGGCTAGCACTAGGCATTTCCAGAAGTGAAGGTTGTGCCTTCCCTCCAGAAATTGTGCAATTCTGACCAATCACTGACCTCTAGGATTTCATTGCACAATTCTTGGAGGTAGTGTCTTGCTAGCCCCAGAAACTATGCAATGTAGTTTGCTGGTTGCATGTCACTGCTAACTGAAATTGCACATTTTGCAGTTTCGGTCCTCAACAGGCCAAGATGGATTGTCCATTGTGTAGTTCCAGTAGTCAGTCAACCTCCTAGTAGCCCGAAATGTGTCATCCACAGTATTGGCACTCAGTCTCCCAACCTCCCGGTGAAAATTGCACAATCTTCACAAATAATCACACAAGTATGTTGCATGTCAGTCCTCTAGTTTTTTTTGGTTTTAAACTGATAGATTGCTTTCCATGAGTCTTTCTATGTCTCCAGGTATCTTAGGTGTCATTCACCTCCCAGCAGCATAGGTTCAATGGCTTCGAGGAGAGCAGAGTCAAAGACACCATTAAGATCACAACTGGGGATGCAGTCAATCAAGTGTCTTTGAACTTCCCTATCCACAAAGACATCAAGTTGTTCATGGAAAAGGATTTCAGGGTGACTAGAAATGACATCACAATGAGCAGCACCATCAACAACAGTATCTGGCAACACACCTGCACGCAACGAATGAAAGAGGAAGGTTGTTTAAAACACAGAGGCAGAGAAAAGCTATGAGTTTAAAGCGAATCCAATCGTGACAAAAGAAGCTTTGGAGATTGAAGCTATGAGGTGACAGCGCGACACGAAGATCACGCGAAGGTAGAGAGAGAAGCAAAGAAGGAGTTGCATGTGCTGAAGTGAAAACTGAAGGAATAACATGAGCCGAAAAAATGAGAGAATGCGTTCCAGTAGGAACAAGTGCAACAGGGGGTGCAACATGCACAAACGGATGAAACTGAGCCCATACAAGTTATAGATCCATCCGAGTAGCTAGCACAGAGTATAAAAGACAAGAAGTGTTGTTGATCACATGCACGGGAATTCAACAATATGGATTTCATTATGCACACGCATGTGATCCCACCCATTTGGCACACTCACTGAGGAAAAGACAAGAAGCAAGTCCAACTGGAGTTGAACATGTATTTTGACAAGTTGATACGCATGGTCACTAGAACACACTTAGGGATCAGCACAGAAACTATGCTTCAGTATGTTGTTGGTCCAAATGCACTCAAGACAATGATGTGTATGTTATCAAACGAGTTGGACAGAGGGGCCATATCAGTGTACCCAAATGCAACGGAGGCAAGAGTTCACTTTCAGTAGGATGTCACCATTAAGCGCATGGACACCATCATGGACGACCAAGCTTGGCATCAGTTCCCCACCATCGATCATCGCAAGGATGTCGAAGAGTTGGTCTTACCACAACGATCTAAGTTTTAGTGATGTCTTGCATGGCTTTCTCAAGCCTATTTTGTCTCACATGGGTACATGTGTAGATTGTATGTAACATATTGTCAAGTGGAAGTTCAAGTTTTGATAGTTGAATGTAACAATCATAGAGTAGTTGAAGATTCATGAGGGTAGGTGAACAATCGCATAGGGGAATGTCAAGGGCCACCCCACCGTTTCCTATATATAGTCCCTCATAACTCATTGTAAAGGCTTTTGGTCAACGAAGCTTCCAATAGGAGTATCTTACAGAAAGCTTGGACAATATTGTAACGAGCCTTAACTTCTTCGTTGTGCAGAGCTAACATATCTATTTGGAAGAGAAAGCGACAATGATTGTAAATTTTCGCTATCAGACTAGTGGTTGGTCATGGTTGTATTGTATGGATGGAACGTACACTTCTTAATATAATAGAGCCAACACATTTCATGCATATGCCATATTGTATTTCAGTTATCTTGTTTACTCTAAATGATATATGTATCTTTTTGCTTCCACATGCAAGTGTAGCTATTTTATGTATATGTATGTATGAATCTTATTGAAATGTGCTATTGATTTAACCATCACTTTGGATTGTTAGCTTAATTGCCTTCCATGTTGTGATTCATCCTTTCTCATGTGTTCCCTTCTTAACTCCATGCTTTCACAAGTTTTCAAGGGGCGCACTCACACCACCCTCCATGTGTTAGAACCGTTCATGCACCTTCCTTCCTTGACTTGTTATGACATGAATAAAATTGATGGAGAGGAGCTCTTGGAATCTTGGAAAGATATAATGAAGTGGTTGATAAGCTTGGTTGCTTATTTATAACTCAATAATTCAATTTTCAGCTTAGATAGTGGAATGACACCATATGTGTACTTTGATTGGATGCCTTAGTGATGTCACTTGTACTGCAACATCTTTCTTCAATAGGAAAGATATATGTCCTTGTGACATGAATGTACCTTTGATTGTTTTTTGAAAAAAAATATTTCCTAACTTGCTAACTCCGATGGCACCTTTCTAATTTTGGATGATGAATGAAATGACCCTAAATTTAGATATGATGATCACACACCAACAAGGCATTCATGACACTTTCATGATCAACCTTATGACATGATGACTCTTTATTTTAGTTTATTTAATGATGACCCTCTAATAAAGGAAAAGGTGACCTTGGTGACTCAAAGACTCATGAAACTAATTTATTGACCTTGATGACCATGGCATGAGAGTAGCATTACACCTAGACAATGACTTAGGACCTTTTTGAAAACCAAAAGATGTCAAATTTTATTTGAAAACACAATAATTTTACCAAAGACTTTATTTAGCAATATGAAAAGAGTAAATTTGATCACTTAGACTAAAGGACACTAACATTGGATCTAATGGGGATGGAAGCTCCTTTAGGAGGTGTCAGGAACACCGTAGATTAGATAGCCTAATAAATTGAGAAATGGAGTCATATAGTAAATATTTGACACTCAAATGAATGACTAACTAAACTGAGAAAAACAAAACAAAATTGACTTGACTTGACTCAAAAACTGACTATTTACTAGACTTACTTATGGCAATAGACCATCGAGATCTTAGGGCCTTCACCTCGGGCTTCAAATCTTGATGATAACTACCTACCTGCTAAAGATATATATAAAATCATGTGAAATGATCCCTATAGTGTAACCAATCCAATAAATGGCTACTTACTTGAGTCCTGCTCACACTTTTATTGAGCAGGCAAAAAAAACAAAAGATAGGTAACTCCAAGTGTCCACCAAACATGTGCTCATGATCCATAAATACAAGAAAGGTCATCTTCTGAGATGGCTGCAACAAATTGGTAGTAGGGTCTTCAAACAAATGTGCACTAAGGTTTAGCTCATCCAAAAAATTGTAATTATGCCTTAGGTGGTATTTATACCATGAATATAAACTTTCATTTCCATCCTTTCTCTCGTGCAATTCTAACTTGTAATTTTCTTGATATGACTGCAAATTTTCGGATGAGATTTGTAATGAGACTCCTACTGAACAAGACAATGAAGCTCGATGCCAAAATAAATCTTTATCAACCCTATCTTCAAACTCACAACTAGATAACGGATGGTAATTTTGAATACAAAGATCGTCCATATAATTGCCTACTGGATCATTGCAAATATGAGAAAGTTGTTGTAACCTGTTGTGGATCGGTTTTGATGAAACTGCATGATCTTGTATAAACTCTTCATGTTCCACACTTTTAGCTGCATTTTCAAACTGAATTTTTCTTGGTAAATGTGATTGTGGATTGAAAAAAGGTTCTATATCACAAACAACATTCTCAACAACTTTAGGAGAAGGTTGCTAATTGTTGTCAACTTGCTTATTTTCTTCCTTCGAAACCTAAGTTTTTTATTATTTTTTTGAATGAAGAGAAACACAAAGGTAATGATCCCCAATCAGGAAGTTCATTGTATTTTTCATGCTCAGTATCAAAATTGAAAGACTGTTGATTTCTAATCTTAGGAACTTTTTCTCTCAGTAATTGAAATGAATTAAAACATAAAGACAAAGACCTTTCACTTGCTTTAAAATTTTTTGGATTTTCTTCATTGCTATCATGATTGAAATTCATAGGTTGAGTGCTATATTTGAGTTGTTGTAATTGAAATTCCTCCTCACAAAAAAATGTCGTTGATTGCTTTGAAGAGTTAGACTCGATTTCAATAGCATAGTCATCGTCATACTGATCATACTTGGGTAAATCATCAATATAAGGAATGTCATCAAGCATACACATTGGATCAACATATTGCTTCTCCACAGGTTTATCTACAAATCCATTTCCATGACTATCCATAAATGAATACAAAACAATCATTTTCTAATCTATGGTAACTGGGATTAGCAGGAAAATGGTTAGGGTCAACAAACTCTTCTTCTTCTGTAATAAGTGGGACATGGTGTTTTTGAACATCAAGTTCATCTCTCATGATGATATTTTGGATCATTTCTTCCATTTTTCTTACCAAAATGTCAAGCTTCACTTCTAAAGATGTCAAGTACTCCTTCTCTATGTTCTCCCTCTCTTCTGCCTTCAACTTTGACCTTTTTACTAACATGTTAGCTTCCACATCTATTTCACTGTCCTGCATTTCTTCGAGTGTTTTAGTGTTCCTTTCTCTCAATTGAAACACCATTTTTGGATCAAAGGCCGCCGGGTAGTGTAAGGCAGCTAAACCAAGGGGTGATTTTATATCAACAGGCATTGAATAGTATACTTGATTGAACCTGGTAGAAACGTGTTGCACTGTTTCTGTTGGCTGCCTTTTAAAATGATTATATTCTTCTAAAATCAGAGAACGGTTCCTCTTGATCACCCATTTATGAAGGAATTCTTCCACAAACTAATGGAATAAAAAATGCTTATAGATGGCAAGAATTTGAACAATTTCTTGGCTTCGCCTTGCAAAGATAGAGAAAAAATCCTGATACTAACATCATCTTCTTCAACCTCAAAAAGGTTGAGAAAATTTTCAAAACTTTGAATGTGTTTTTTAGTAGTGATGTTACCATATTCTCCATCAAACCTCAAAATATATTTATAATCATTTTCAGGGAAATCATGGAGTATAGGAGGTAAGATGAGTGGCTTATCTCTATCTGGAATTTTACAAGATATAGGAGTATGTACAGAAAATATAAGATTACTATTAATCTCTTGGGGTTCATCAAGTTGAATATGATCAACATAAGTTTCAGAAGAAGGGTCTTGAGCAAGATCAAAAGCGTAAGGAGAATTTGTATTCACAATCTTCAAAGGAAAGGAATCAAATGCAGGCCTGGAATATTTTCTCAAATACAGTATACTCTGGAGAACCTTCTTGACATTCTCAGGAAAAGAGAAGAAATAATTAACAATAAATCATATTATGTCTTGGATGAAATTCGAACTTGAATATCTAACCTTTCCATAATGTCTTTTCATGTTTCTGTTGGTAAGGTTCATCCTCCAATGGAGTCTTCAAATCAGGTTGAAAGTTGATTAGAGTCGCCAAGTGAATGGTTCAACCTTCATATGTGTTTGAATGCTATCGACCATCAACAAATTAGATCCGATCCTTGTTGTTCAGACCCAAGAAAAATATGATCTTCCGGTTCCCCAACAACAACGCCAAAAATGTTAGCACACCTCAGTGTCCCAAGGCTGAGAAAGGAAGCCAAGGAGGTAACCTCAGATCAACTTTGGACTTTGCAGCTAGCCCTGCCAAATCAGAGAGGGCTCTCTCTAAAACAACCTCATAGCCAATGGAAGTGACTGGAGAATATATGGATTTTAGGCTAGGTATTTGGCACAATAGGTTTTGATTTAGGGTTTGTTGGATAGAAGCACTAGGTCGTGGAACTAGGTCAAGTATCCCAAATGACCAGTTGCAGATATAGAATGAGGCAAGGTAGGTGTAATTAATGGCACAATGTGAATTTGTCATTGTAGTATGGTGAGGGAAAAAAAGAAGCAAAATGAGCATATATGTATGAATTCATTTTCTTAGAAGAAAAAACAATTTTATGAAAATCTCAGACAAAACAAAGCATATTGATCATGAAATATGCTTTAAAACTTAAGAGATAATCACCAGAAGAATATAGATGGATGTTGGAAATACTTAATCATCAAATTCATAAAGAAAACTGGAGAAATACAGTGCCGCAAACCACGTCATAAGAATCCCATTAAAATAGCTGCAATTGCAAATATTTCTGCAAAAATGTCTAGTACACTAGTCCAAGAGCCAAGATTCAAGAATCCAAATTTTTCTTTGAATTAAATATGTCTACATATAGATGAGAAACAATTTTCCCCATCCAAGGGGTTGAATCCTACCTAACTGATTACATGATTCTCTCCAACCATTGCCAAAACCTAAAGGAGTTTGAATGCACATCACCATTCACATTAACTGCATGAGTTTGTTTCTCAAAGCCTTAATTACAAGATTATTTTACTATTTAACTCCTAACAAGCTTAATTACATCATATTATTATTTCATGAAGTAACCATTTACATCACTCAAGTTTGACCTTTGACCATCACCAATAATAAAAACAATGTACACTTTGAAAAGGGAACTCTGGCCAAAAAACCCCAAAAAAAATGAAAAATAGTTCTAAAAACGAAAAGTGTTGATGCTGGAATAACACTTTTTTTCTAGGGTTTCTAGGGTAAATTTTCAACATGTTTTAAAAATGGCAGTGAAAACCAATTTTGTGTGCAAAAATTGTGCAAAAAACATCCTCAAAACGAAAAGTGTTGATGTTGGAATAACACTTTTTTTTTCTAGGGTAAATTTTCAACATGTTTTAAAAATGGAAGTGGAAACCATTTTTTCGTGCAAAAATTGTGCAAAAAATACCTTCAAAATGAAAATTGTTGATGCTAGAATAACACCTTTTTTTTCTCTAGGGTAAATTTTCAACATTTTGAAATAATGGCGTAAAATATTTTATCATGACTCCGAAAAACACTAAAATTTCAAAAGAATAATGAAAACATAAAATAAAAAATAAAAACAAAACTAAAAACAATGAAAAAAAAACAAACAAAAAAATAAAAAAAAATTACAAAACTTAAAAAAGTTTATACATTAAAAACAAAACATAAACTTGAAAAAAAAAAATCAAAT
>APFE031679914.1:75600-89467 GCA_000404065.3 Pinus taeda | reverse complement strand
ATCTATCTCTGGGGTTAACGCTACCAATCCATTGTCAGTGTCACCGATATGTTCAAGAGAAGTCATTCAGAAAATACGACTGTGTCTCACCCACTGCAATACATTCACGCTCCATTCTTTCATGACCGCCACCCTGAACCCTGTATCATCAGATTGTTTTCACCTCCAAAATCATTTGCTTCGTTCCATGTCGTAGATGTGGGATTCATTAAGGCCCTCCTACGATGGTTCACTTCTTGTCGACATCAGCTCATCATCCTAGAAGTCGACCTAGGAACAACCCTTTCAGTACTTTGAAGCTTGCATGCCTCAATGGCAAGTTTCTCACTTTCGGCGACAGGTTTACATTAATGGCCTTCGACCGAGAGATTTTGCATGGTGTTCAATGCTAAGTCCTATTTCACACCACGTGAATTGTACTGTAGTACCTTGAGGGTCATTGTCATTATTGGTGATTCATCTCGCGCCTGTTAACAGCTTACATCATTGCCTGGTAATCAGGCGATGTATTTCCATGTTCGACTCCAAAACATTTTTTCACGTGGATCGACTTGTACTCCGAGTGAAGATTGAATGAGTTTTGAAGACCCCAGATCTAGTTTCATCCATCTGGGCTGCGATATATTCAGGAATATAAAGACATAAAATGTACATCATTGCCGAATAGATGATCGTCCAAATCAAAGGATGATGAGTCCGAATCATCAGTCTGTCACACAGACGATTGTCTGTCCTATGTACATGAAAATGAATTTATAAAGCTGAGCATGGGAATGCTCACCTCAGCTAAATCATGAAAAAATGTTGTCGAAATAATGTATTGTATTTCATCTTATTACAAGTCACCTCCCAGCTCGAAAAAACTTCGGATCCTCATGGTAAAGCATTTCACCCGACATCAAAAGATTAATGACCTCATGCTTTAGGGGGCAACTGTTATAGACAGTTTTGGGCACTTCAACTGCAATCATAAATGTCCATAAACTAAGGGCTCCTAAGTCCCTAAAAGTGTTGCTTCACTGCCTAAAGGAACAAGGTTAGCTGATTACATCATCTCCCAAAAGTTCCCCACTAAAAAATGCTCAAAAATGGTCAAAACTGGACCATACTGAATAGCCAGTGCAGAGGGTGCGATGCATATCATCTTCCCAGTGTAAAGGGTGTGATGCATACTGAATGGCCCCTCTGTAGGGTGCGATGGTCGAGAATGGACAAATGGCAGGGAGAAATTGCAAGGTGGAAGATCATGGAATCTTCCAGAAGCTTGCCCTCTGACACTTGCCTCTTTGTTTTCGACCAGGGATGAGTAAGAGATCATCATTCTCCAAGTGGAATCAGGAAATATTAGAGAGAGGACACTAATCAAGACCCCAGAAGATGACTCACCCCCCTACAATCATCTATATATGGATCCCTCATCACAGAGATCCAGAGGCTAGAATCTTGTATATTGTAGAGAAGTGTTGTTGTTTTTCTAGTGTAACTTCATAGTGTTGGGTGATCTAAGCGTTACTTGAGGTGAAGAAGGGCTTTCTTGCTGGAGGATGATGCTGGGTCAGAACATATGGTTGTAATCCTCTTGTTACTTTTGACCTTAATAAAGCTATTAAAGTTTTCCTCCATATTCTTGTATGTTCGCTTATATATGCATTTGTATGGTTAACACATATCTGGTCCTGTGCTATTTATGAATATAGATCTCTGTTCTTCGATAGTAGTATGTTGTTGTGATTCCACAGGTGCTCTTTGAAGCTGGGCAGACGAAGAAGAAGCGGCAAATCTCTATCAAGAAGGAGGGGAATCAAACAAGGAAATCAAGCGCAAGACTAAGGTTGGTCTCCTTTGTTCCACTCTTGTCTATTTTCATAAAGGAAAACGAAAGTAGACTTTACTTGTTTGTTTCTAAGATAGCTACCAGTCTTAGTGGGAATAGCAGCATCCGAGTGGACACTATTCCCAGTAACAGCGTTGCTGACGATAATTTCACAGACATAATCCAATTCTTGTCTACAGGTACAACTCCTTAGGGGTATTCAACAAAACAAAAGAAGGAATTGGTGGTTCGAGCTGCAGATTTCTCTGTTATCGCTGGACATTTATACAAAATGAGATCTGATGAAATATTGTGGAGGTATGTCTCGAAGTATGAATGACAAAGTATCCTCACTGAAGTGCATGGATGAGTAGCAGGAGGAAATTATGTGGGAAGAGAAATCGTGCAGAAGATTCTAAGAGCAAGACTATGGTGGCTGACTATGGATAAGGATTCCAAGGTTTATTGCAAGGCATACAATGTTTTTCATAGGATGAGGACATTGTCACGAAGAGATGAATTACCTCTGAATCCTCAAGTGTCATTGCAGGTGTTTGATAAGTGGGAAATAGACTTTGTAGGAACAATTCAACCACTAGGAAAGAAGACTAGAGCGAGCTACAAAATTACAACTACAGAAATATTTAACCAGGTGGGCTGAGACACAGCCTGTGAAACATTGTAGTACAACTAAAACTGTGAAGTTCATCTTCGAGTATATTTTGTCTCAGTTTGGCTGCTTGAAGATCTTGGTGAGAGATAGAGGTTTTCACTTCTTAAATTAGAAAATTGCTTCTTTGCTCAAAGAATTGCATATGTACCACCAGAAGAGTATGCCATATCATCTCCAAGCGAACGAAACGATAAAAGCATTTAACAAAATTATGGAGAATGCCTTAAACAAATTTGCAATACGAAGTGAAATGACTGGGATGTGCACACACCCATTGTTCTATGGGCGTATATAACTACCTACAAGAAGTTGACGGGACAAATTCCATTCAGATTGGTTTATGGATAGGAAGTTGTGATGCCGATGGAATACATAGTGCCTAATTTGTGGATTGTTGCGGTTACTGACATGGTCGATCGGGATACCATGGAAGAATGACTCGTGCATCTTGTGAGTTGGAGGGAGATCATTTCTTGGCAGGTTTTCATCAACAGGTGTAGACGGATCATGAAAAGGAATGGCATGATCACCATATCAAACAATGCACCTTTAAAAATGACAATTTGGTACTACTGTATGACAGTAAGTTCACAAAGTTTTCGGGAAAGTTCCAAATGCATTTCCTAGGGCCATATATTGTTAAGGATATTATCGATGGAAGTGCAATTTAGCTCGTAAAGCTGAATGGGGAATTATTTTCGGGAAAATTCAAGGGAGTTGATTCAAGCTATACAGGGGTGATCTCGCCCTTACGTAATGCCTATATGGATGCGAGATAGTCTTAGTGTTCTAGGAAGTTGCAAATGAGAACGAGACTATAAACTACACTGCCAAAAGAAAGGTTGGACATTGTAATAGGGTTGTGCAACAAATCAAGGCAAGGCATAGAGGAGAGATGTGATGAAGGAGCTATGCTATGGTGGTGGGCCTCGCACAGCCGAGCCAAAAAGTGACCATTGGAAGAACTATAGCTGATTGGATGGTGATTTTTCTGTTACAAGGAGCCCGCGGGGGGGGGGGGCACATTTAAGATGCATATCTTTGGAAATATGCCACCAAAAACAAATTAATGACGGGAAATTGGAGGGAACAAACATATTTGAATTCAAATTGAGATATAAATATGGCATCTCGCTCCACATTCAAACACTTTTCTCCCTGAGAATTTTCCTTAAGTTGTTGCGCTTTCACTTGTGTCTAGAACCATGTTGTATGTCTGATAAGGATTAAGAGAGAATTCTTTCACAGCCATAATTCACAAACTTACCTGATTGGCACTGAAAGATAATCCTCGAGAGAATCAATGCAATGCCACTTAGGATAGAGGAGTCCAACTTGTACCTACAGGGTTTCCTACTACCGTGCTTGGGTTGCCAAGGCCTAAGCCATCTGCTTCCATAGTGGTAGATAAGAATTAGAAGAAGCCCCAACAAGCACCAGTGGGATAATCACTATGGAAAAAGCTGACCAAAATCTGCCAGAAGGGAAAAATGGATAGGTCCAAATAGCCGACGGAGCCCTTAGAACCAGATGAGGAAGAACTACGAGGAGGAGTATAGGAGATTGATGCAGAGGGGGCTGAGCCAATAACTTGGCTACCATCGGATATACCACCTAGAAAATCCATGGTGAAAGTGCCCAAAGGCCCAGATTATGTGAAGTTTATGGTATCTACGCCTTTACTACCGGAGAATGTCTTTTGAAGGCCCTTTGCTGGCTGAGATACCAAACTTGAAAATGGAGGATTGGGACCTGGGGGACCATGAGAGGTTTCCATAGTTGGCACCGAGTAAGTACCTCAAGAAGGTCTACTATGAAGAGTCAGACATCACATAACTTGAACCGATGAACTAGGTGGTTAGAGTTGGTGGCGCGAGGCTCCTAAATATCTGGTAGATGCCGCACTTCAGTAGCACCACTATTAAAACAGTTTGTGTGCACTAATTGTTGACGCTGGTACACAATGGGTGCCTTTGGTTGGGAGGGCCCATCTTGATCACTGACATGCTGATCCACTGCATAACGTTGTTGCCATCCCAAGGAGTGTACCCTACAAAGACTTTCATAGGAAAGTTGCAAGAAAATAAGTTGGCAAACCAAATGGAGAGTGATTTTGGTCTAGCCAAGAAGTCATAGGGATATTCCATTCAGTCCATATCAAGTGGTGGGGTGCAGTTCACTGCACATATCTTAGATAGTAAGATCATAAGAAATTTTCGCACCGATGAAGTGTTAGCATCAGTTATCTCTTTCACTGTGTCATGCACCAAAAGAGTCCAATATAATTGGGCTCAATATTTATGTCATGAATTCTTGGAGGACTGCAGAGAGGCCCAAGATGATTGTAAGTCATTCCACTACACGTGATTATTACTATTGATTGCATTGGTGGCCTAGACGATGCTCAAAGAAATCCAATTCCCTCAACAGGACTCGGACCTCCTTGAGGATGTGAAGTTCACTTCACTATGGGCTACCAAAGACCCCGCACGAGTGATGGAGATAAAGATATTATGGGTCTTGTTTGAGTCAGAGCTAAGGATGGTGATTAACTAACAACCAAGGTTATCACAAAGTTTGCATGAGAAGTACACCTGTGTCGCAGACTTCAAGGTAGATTTCCATAATCTACACATTCGCTTGAAGAATGATGCTTAAGTAATATGGTACAAGTTGCCATATTTAGTTGCCAAAGATGATGTTATAGTGGTGGTCAGTAAGTGGGCAAGCGACTAGTTAACACCATCTTATGTCGGTGCAGGAACGAGTAAGGTTGTTGAAGGTAAAGGATCACAAACCACAACGACGACCACAGTATAAAAGAAGAGGGAAGCACAGAAGGCTTCCGCTAGAGAGAATACAACGGCAAGAGAAAAAGCTGTGCAATAGAAATTAGCTACTGCAAAAGAGAAAAAAGATGCTCAGAAAGAAGCGACTCCCAATGAAACAATAGCCACAAAGGAAAATACTACGTTGCAAGCCACCATTGACCTCAGCGAGTCAGGAACTGAGCGCACAGATGTAGAAGTGATAGAGGAAGAAGAGGAATGGGGTGTAGGCTTGGAGTCCCATTTCATCGTCAAGAAGAGGCAGGGAAGGAGTTCAACAGGGCCACACAAGAAGGAAATATAGGATAAATTCATGAGTACGACGTCTTTAGTCCTCACAGAGGGGGACTTGGATGAAATTTTGGATGTGTTCCACGATGCAACGATGGATCTTATGAGCCATTTTGAAGTGTAGTACCTATTATTGTTCTGTGATTTTGAATATTGGCAAGACGAAATTCAAAAAAGATACATCAAACCGCTTATGAGTCTAGGACCTAGTCCTCCTAGACTCAAAGAGGGCTCTCTCTATATATTTATGATTTAACTTTAATTTTAGTGTTTTAATGTGTTAGTCTAGATATAAAAATAAAGAGATTTATTACTTGATTGCTTGGTTGTTTGTTTGTTTGGTTGGGGAAGGTCATACTTGAATATTTTCCATTGGGCTATGGAGTCAAAGGTTTGATGGTAACATCAATTTTCCAGAGCATTTGCCAGGTAAGCTAACTATATTTACTAGATCTAAGAGAAAAATGAGAAATACAATGATAGAAAAGTGATATTAGTAATGATTAAAAAGCATTGAAGTATTTTCTAATCATACATCAGAGGAAAACATTTAGATTGCAAACACACATAGAAATAAGGTGTTCCAACAACAAAACTTAATCTATAATTTTTGCTTTACAACAAGACATAATGAGGCATAATGAATAAACAACAATACATTAACATAGAAAAGAAGACATCACCAGGGTAACACAGTTCAAGTATCTGGAAAATGGTCCTTTTTATTGATGCTCCAGCTCAAAAATACAATGCTTCAAACATAAAGGATAGTTCGAATGACTTGGGTCCAACCCCTAATACTCCCAATGCATGAAGTATTTAACAAAAGACCTACAATCATTTCCTTATACACTTGGCAATCTGTTATTAATTACAATAACAAAAAAATGACTAATGTAACCACGAAGTGGCCACACTGAGAAAAATGGGACATGTGGTACTCTTTTTCAAGTATGTTGTTGCTTGAGGCATTAATTTCGTTGTAATGGTTCTGCTGATGTAGCTGGTGCTGACTCAGATTTGTGCTATCACTTCAATCATCCTTGTCTCATTCCTCTTGATAGTCACACAGATCACTCAACGGTTCCTCATATAGAATCTTGATCTTAATTAATCTTCTGTATATTTCATTAGCTCCAGCGTATTTAGCAAAAATCAATTTAACTACAAACACGTGCTTCAGTTCATGCTCGATGTAGATTTTGATTGCTGATAGATTCTAGCAATTCCTTTCCTATTATGTCGCCTTTGATATTGGAAAGATTTGCAGCATCTTTGGCTATGCCTTGGAGTTTCTTGACATAGTCCTCTCTGGCCATGAGTTTGTCATTTATGACAAATAGTGAGGGGAGACCTTTTTGATTTAAAGATTGAATTTTTTTGAAGAACTTCTTGACTGTTATCTCCAGATTTTGACATTTTTCTTCTAGCTGCACATTTAAGATCTTCTTAGTCAGCACCTTCTTCACCTGAAGGATAGTTTTTGTCCTATCTGCTACTGCCACCTCCTCCAGCTCATACCTGTTTCTTGAATTAAGAAATTTAATTATCTTGTTGGTTGTTGCTGGCATGTCTCCCAACTCTTCATTGGTAGCTGAAATAACTTCTTTAGCCTTATCCACTAATTCTTTCTGTTCAAAGATAATTTGGATGCTAGGCCAAATATCATTCATACTATTGATTATGTTATTCCAAATAATCTCCTTAACTCTTCCTAGTGTGTTCCCAATGGATGATTCTTTCTCTGACTTTTGTGGCTTTTCAATCAAAGTCTTTTCCCTTTGCATCTCCACCAAATGATTACTTTCAGTCCCTTTTGATTTGATCCTACAACACATTAACTTGAGTTTATAGCCTCTTAATCTCCTTAGTATGTAGATTCATGCCTTCCATAGACCTAACTAGTTTTTCTGTACTGCTTCTTACTCCTGTTGCCGCACTTGCTGGAGTGGTTATGGGAAGAGATGTTAGAGGAAGGGCCTCCATTATTGTGCTAGTACAAAATCTATTGCACCATCTTCTCCATCTATTCTTCCATTTGTTTGATCTGGAGAGACTACTCCATTATTAACTTCATCATATCAGCCTTTTGGCTCTCTGTTTCCTCTATCTCCTTGGTTAGTGGGTCATGTGTAGCAGGCATATTGAGCTGCTTCTTCAAAGCTTCTATATCCATCTCCTTTTTCTTTATTATTTCTTCAACTACTTTTACATCTGAGGGATCATACCCAATCCTTACTACTAAATATTCTAAAGACTTAATTCTATTGTCTTTTGAGTGTGATGAAATCCTTTCCATATTTAACTGAGATTGAGCATTCGATAGGGCTACCTACATTTTAAACAAGTTCATAGAAGTGTTGGTCAGAGTAGATGAAATCATTTCACTTGTTTTCTTGTGCATTTATAGTTGACCAATTGAATGAACACTTTTGGCATCAAACACAAAATAAGTTTTCTTGTAATTTGTTGAAGTTTTAGGCTTTGTTGCCTTTGCTTCCAAAAATGCCATATGTATTTTTCTTTTTTCTGAATCAAAGGCAGAGAGAAGTTTTCCTTGTGCAATTGCACCATATTTCCAAAATTGAGCATTAGTGCTCTTTTTCAATATCTCATTCTTGATTTTAATCTCCCTGAATGTGTCAAAGACTGTCTCTTTCTTCTCTCCAGTCACATTTGTAGATGAGGAAATCTGAAGAGACTGTTGCCTTTCTGAAATTGGAGTGGCAGGAAAAGATTGCCCTCCAGTTGGGGATGAGTCTAGAATATCAATGATATTGAGGACTATTTGTTGTGGTGATTCTTTGCCTATGTCCATGTGCTTTCTGGGATTTTTCCTGTATTTCTGTTTGAATTCCTTCATAGAAGTATTAGTCCCTCGTGACTAATCTTCTCTAGGCCTCTGGTGACTGATCTTCTCTAGGCCTTTTCCCTGTTACTCCCTATTCTTGTTCTTTTCCCTTTTTTGTTCTGTCTTCAGTAGTCTTCCTTTCCCACTGTCTTGGAGCCTATGCACTAGAAGAAGAAATCACTTGTTCCTCAGCCTATTGCAATGTTTTAGGCATCCACTGAGTCTGGTTCATGTATTTTTCAATTTTAGGCCTTTGAGTGTGAATATAGGCTTTTGACTTGTTCTCCACCCTTTTCTTGGAGATGATACCCCATGGGTCATAGGACCATGTAAAACTGTGCATGAAATTCATTTCCTTCAACCTTTTATCTACCTCGTCCCCTGCTACTCTGTTGTTACAAATAAAGGGACCAATCTGACATTTGATCTTGAACTGGGACTTTTTCTTAGCTGCTACAAAATTCACTTCATTTTCATTAATCATTTGTATGATGTATTCAAGTGCAAAGATCCTCACAAGGAGGAACTTTGGCAGCTTATAAGGGGCGAACTCACAGCCATATATTCTCAATTCAGTGTAATTTTGGTACAAGTACCAATCACCTGTTCTTGCTTGGTCTGTCAACTGAATAATCCTTCTAATTTCTTCATTGATTCTGGGTTCTGCAATCCCACTAAGGAGGCTCATTGTTGGGTGAACAAACTTTTCTACAAATGTCTTATAGTCAAAGTCCTTTTGGTCTTTCATAAGTTGTCCAGAAAATTATAGATTAGGGTTCACCTTATTCATTCATCTTGCTCATTGTAAACTGGAACCTGTTTGCCTGAAAATAAACAAACATATATACCAAAATTGAGGAGTATTGAAACACTTCCTCTATGAATAAATTGAAAAACTGCTCATGGATGGCATCTGCTAAAAATTGACTGAAATTGAAGAGGACAGAGGGGTTGGATTCTATTGACAGAATAGACAGGAAAGCTATGACAGCTTCATCAAGCCATTGATCTGAATAATAACCAAGTAAATAAGAAAGAATAGTGGCAATGTGTCTAGTTCTGTCAAGGAAAATAGAGGAGGAATAAGGAGGATTCTTGTTTGGCAGAGGTGTTTGCTTAGTCATGAAGAGTTGTAAGGTTTTAGCTCTCTTAGAAAAATCCAACTTTTGATACATTTCATTGAGAATCTCATGGGAAAAGGGAGTATTTCCTTCAATTACAGGAGCCTGCACGATTTTCATAATAGACTTGGCATCAATGGTAAAAATTATATGTCCTATTGGGGCCATCACTACCCTTTGTTGTGGATTGTAGCTTGAGTGGATTTTCCTAATTATTTCTGGGCAACTGTGTGTTTTAGGAAAAATATAAAAAGGCAAATTAGTGGCCCAGAGGCCTATGTCATGCATCTCATCCACAAATTTATCCTCCCACCAACAATATATGTCAAATAAATCGAACTCTGAGAGTTTAATTTATCATAAAATCCCTGTCTGCAAGTGGTATGTGATCCAAATCTAATGGTGGGTGCACCATTGGATTAAATACTTCTCGTTCCTTTTTATTTGGTGCCTTGGTTGTCTTCTGTAAAAACCTCTGAAAAATGGATTGGGTTGAATTTGTAATAGAAGGGGATAAGAGGAGATGGGAATTCAGAGAGGGAGAAAGAAAAGGAATAAACTAGAAGTGGTATTTGCTAATGGGAATGTTTGATCACTGCAGAAAAATAGATATTTCTGCAATTGTACTGCATTTTCTATATGCAGTGTGCACTCTCTGTGTATGTTTGGAGGGAAATGAATTATGCCTACGAAGAGTGAGAGCACATTAAAATTTTAAAATGGATATGAAATGGTGCTTTTGTAGCTTTGGAGTGTTTCCATTGGATTGCCCTGACTTGGGGCGGTCCATTGGCTAACGGTCCAACCCATTGAATCCGCAAAAACGAGAATGGAGGTGATAGGCGGATGGGACTGGATGTCGTCATGAGATGGCAAGAGTGATAAACGGTCACAATAGGAGAGTGGTTTGATTAAAGACATCAACCATTTTTCGAGGGGCCTTGGGAGTGGTAAGCGGTATGAGAGGGGGGGTGCAAAATCTTGAGGGCGCAACATGTCATTGGTTTGAAACCACTGATTTTAGAACCCCACCGGGATTAACTTTTGGAGGGTGAGGGGGGGTGGGGGGGGGCAGAAAAGCACATGGGCCATCGGATCATATGGAGTGAGCAAGGATTTGGTAAGAGATGGGGGATAGGTAAGATGGGATGTGACAGGTAAGAAAGTGGTGGGGTAGGGAAATAAATAAGGGGGTGGACTATAGAAAAATAGGGGTATAGAGTAAGGTTAGAGGAAATAACATTGGAAAATAACATAAGACCCCTTCCCCTTTTAATTTCTTCTCCTGACCTTAGGAAAAACAATGGGATATGTCTTCCAACCTTAAAAGAGTGTTTCATGTATTTCTTTCTTTGAATTTTTCTCAATCTACCTACCCTTATTTTTCTAGTCTAGCATTTTTTCTTTTTTCATTTGCAGGGTGCATTTGGACTTGCAGACCCTTTCTCTTTTTCTCTCCTTTTTTTTTCTCTCTTTAATTATAACCTACTCTATCACTTATTTCTCCCCTTGGTCCATATTAAATAGTTGAACCAATGTTATTTCTACCTAGCTATTGATTTTCCAAGATTAAACTGTTTGGAAGATCTTTATTTTCTATCTTATAAACAAAAATTGAAATTTGTTTAATCATGTTTAGACTGTATGATTTGAACAACATTTGGGGTTTTCTTTCTCTTCTTATTTTTTCTCTTTTGTTCTTTTTCTTCTTTTTTTATATACCCTCTTTTCATTTTCTTTCTGTGAAATCAATTGAACATTGGAATCTATGAAGAATTTGAAATTTGCAAAATGTGAAATACTCAATCAACTTGAGATCCTATAAATTATAGGACCCTAACCGTGGCTCGAGCTGGGGATGGCACTTCTCAGCTTGAAGTGTTAAGAACAGATGACCAGTAGCCTTGAGTCCTTCAAATCTGCATTATCTTCAATCTGATTTCTTTTTGTCAAATTAATTAACCAACTAAAAAAATATGAAAAACTATGATATTTACAATGGAGTGAGGGAATCTGTGTGCTCATGAAAAATAATGCTTCAGCATCCTTCCATTGACATGACCTCCTAACAATTTTGTTCCATCTAACTCTTTGAGAAAAAATGCATTATTCCCTCTGAAAGCAGAAATAATATATGGACCCTTCCAGAGATTTTCAAATTTACCATGTTTTCCTTTGTCTTCTCTTCCCCAGTCCCATTATAGCACTTTGTTTCCCATGTTGAAATCATCAACTTTAGTTATTTTATCAAAAATATTCTTTATGTTTTCTTGGAAAACCTAGGTTCTATTGCATACCTCTTCTCTAGACTGCTGCAATTGAATTGTCTGATATATCCTTCTTTGTATATTTTGGTTCACTTTGTATCTCTTGAATGATCTTCATAACTAGCACTCCCATAAAAGAAGGAAAAACTACATCCATTCCATAAACCAGTTGGAATGGGGACATGCCGATTGATTTCTTTGTTGTCAATCTATTAGCCCATAGTGCATAGATCAATTTGTTATTCCATGACTTCTTATTGTCCTCCAATATCTTTTTAATGACGTTCACCAAACTTTTATTGGAGGATTTAGCCAACCCATTAACTTGAGGGTAATAATTTTTTGAATGACCCAAAGAAATATGATATTTGTGACATAAATCCACTATATTTTTTTATTTGAAAGCTGCAACATTATCGGTGATCAGTTTCCTAGGACAGTCAAATCTGGAAAGGATATTGGTTTCAAGGAATTTTATTATAACAAAATCAGTAGCAACTCTTGAAGGAATGGATTCTATCCACTTGGTAAAGTAGTATGTGGCAGTTAGGATCCATTTGTGTTCGGCAAAGGATGGAGGATGAATTTCACCAATGAAATCCAACCCCCACTCTTGGAAAGGACTTTCAACAAAGATGGGCTTCAGGGGAAAAGGAAATAATTTTCTGTTTCCTTCAAAGATTTGGCATTTGTGGAAAGAAGTTACCATCTTATGGATGTCAGGGAAAAGTGTAGGCCAATAGTAACCAGCTCTAAGGATTTTATTAGTAGTTGTCTTCTAATAAAGATGGCCTCCACAGTCACCTTCATGGAATTCCTGCATAACTTTGTCAGCATCATCTTTTAACAAACATATGAGTAAGACACCTCCAATATCTTTCCAATATAATGTACTATCAACAATGCAAAATTTGACTAATTTTAATTTAAGAAATCTAGCCTTTGTTTTGGATAATATACGATGAGCATTTAAATTGAAATGAACATATAAAATATCTGCATACTAGGGGGGATTTTGATATGCCTTGTCTATCAGTGGAGCTGCCAGTTCCTCAAGATCACCCAAAGCAAACACCATGTTTATGTATAATGCATTCAAATTTGATTCAACCATTAATTTGGCTGATTCCTGTCCTTTGATCAACTTGGTGGGTTTTATTTCTATATAATACTCTAGAATCATAACTATCCATTTGCCTCTCTTCCCATCAGGTCTATTTTGAGTGAGAATATCTTTGACAACTTGTTGTGGTAAAAACACAACCCCCCATTATTGATGTGTTCACTTCAATTAATGGGGACCCTTTCTATAAAAATTTTGGCTAGGCACCTTTTTGATTTTTATTTTAATTGATTCCCTTATGCTTTCATTAATTTTTAGTTTTCTTTGGATTCTTGTTTTGATTGGTTTGTTAAAATCGATTTTTTATAAGCTTCCCGTCGACGCTTGTTTCGCCTCATTTGGTCAACTGGTTTGAAAATGACACTCATTTGAAATCTCATCATTTATCTAGCCTGGGTTAAAAATGTATAAAATGTACAATATTGCATTTTGTAAATAAATTAGTTCAATAAGGCATTCATTTTAAATATTAACCCATAGCAAGTTTTTACTAACATTTTTCATTTTTAGTCATGCAGCCAAATTATTAATTATCGAGGTTTTAAGAAATTCACTCCAATTTTCTAATCAAATCTTAATCTCGAAAAATCTAAACATTCAGGTGGCTGCAGTTTATTTGTCATTTATTTTCTAAGTAACTATAGTTTAAAACCTCAAATTCATAAAAATAAAATAAAAAATAAAATTTGATTTTTATATATTAAATATTAAATTAATTAAATTAATTATTATTTAATATAATTAATTAAATTAATATTTAATATATAAAAATATATATCGCATCGGGAGTTTATGCGATATCGGGTCGGCAGTTTCAATCGGCACATATTATAAAAAACCCCGATACACCTCCACCTTCCCGACGGCCGATACCCGATGGCCTCTTATCGCCGATATACC
>APFE031679914.1:11904-33452 GCA_000404065.3 Pinus taeda | reverse complement strand
CAGCGTTGGATCCCAGGTTGGTCTCCCTGATCGACTTCTAAATTGTATAGTTAGGAACTTGCATGCAGCGTGATTGATTGTTGCTAGACCCCTGTGGGGCTAGTGGGATCCACCTCTGTCCGCAGAGGGGATTTACCTCCGCAACACTTCTAAACAGCTCTTCTTCTAACTTCATTCAAAAGTCCTGAAGATGGATCCCAGTTGGGATTTGAAACGTTGGCATAAAAATGTTCATACTGTGGGTTCTCCGGTAACTGAATTAAAAGGTACAAACCACAGATCTCTTAAATCCAGAATAAGCTCCCTTTCAAACTCAAAAAAGTTGGGGCCACATTTCAATGCGCAATGTCCTATGCATTTCATCTTATCCACAACATTGTACAGCCTTACCTGGATGACCTTCCTACCCATTCTTGTAAGTGCCAAGATCACCCAGACCATCTTTGACAGATATTTCTATGTTGCAGACACTATAACATCCTATTAAATCCACAAAAATGTGTTTTTTACATGGAATTAGGACGAATCCTCAATTTCATCGTTTCCTAGGACAGGATTCACCTGTATCCATTAAAAGTCGAGGCCATTGTAAATTCACCCCCTCCATCTTCATAGCACCAAATCTAGAGCTTGCAAGGAAAGGGCAATTTTCTTCGTTGTTTTATACCTAACTAGACCGGGCTAGCTATAGGATTTACATGATTACTCAAACAAGGAACACCCTTTGCGTGGGATGAGATAACCCAAAAATATTTTGATGATCTTAAGGTTGTCCTCATAAATGCTCCTCTATTGCATCCACCGGACTATTATCCATATTACTTCCTTTACCTAGTCGCAGCCCCTAGCACCATAGCTATGGTGTTGGTTCAAGATAATGATGAAGGCAGTGAACATGTGATCTACTACCTGAGTCAGTATCTCCTCGACACCGAAACACATTATGCACATGTCGAGAAGTTGGCTTTCGCCGCCATTCAGGCTGTTCAACGTTTTCGACATTATATTCTTTTACGTACAACTACAGTGATTTCTGAATGCAACCCTATGACCTATATCCTGACTTGTCAGTTGCTAGGGGGCAATTATTCTAAATGGGTTGTTATCCTGTAATAATTCAATTTGGTCTTCACTATGGCCAAATCTAAGAAGTCACTTGTTTTCGCTAAATTGATTTTTTCCCTTCCCTCCAAAGCTCTCCATGCTGGTGTAGATGAATAACTTCTTCCAAATGAGACCCTTTTCTTTATTAGAACCCTTGATCCATGGTACGGTGATATCAACGTGTATCTCCAAACCTCCACGTTTCGGTCCGCGTTGACCAAAGATGATCATCGAAGGACTCGGCATCATTCCTAACCCTACCATATTATTAGTGATACTTTATATTGTGTCAGTGTTGATTTTGTTCTTCGTCGATGCCTCATGATCGAGGAAGTTGAAAGAGCTCTCAATGATTACCACTCTAGGGCATGTGGTGGTCATATGTCTAGTTATGCTACAACTTAGAAAATCCTTCACACTGGTTATTTCTAGATGTCCATCTTCAAAGACTACATTATTGCTATCCACAAGTGTCACGAATGCCAAATTTACAAACAAAAGTTGTGGGCCCCACCCACTGACCTACACCCCGTCATCATTTGTCCCTTAGCCAAATGGGGCATCGATTATATGACATGTAACCCTCGTTCGGCCAGGGGGCATGGCTATGTTATCGTCGCTATGGATTATTTCACCAAATGGGCCGAATCGATGCTTACATATTCTGTATATGGTAAGACGGTAGCTCAATTCCTTTTTAATCATGTTATTTCCAGATTCAGCATACCCCAAGCCATTTTCACAGACCATGGTTCCCATTTCAGAGATTACATTATGGAAGAACTAACATCTGCATTGGGCTTGCACCATGATGGATCGACCCCATACTACCCTCAGGCCAACGACCAAGTTAAAGATGTGAACAAGTTTTTGGTCACCATGCTTTAGTGTACTATTGAGATGCACAAATAAAATTGGCATCTCACGCTTTTTTCAGCTCTGTGGGCCTACCGAACTTCAACCAAAGACGCAACTAGTTTCACACCTTTCCAACTGGTCTATGGTCTCGAAGCAACATTACCAATCGAATGTGAGATTCCTTCACTCAAATATGTTTTCAAACACTTCCCTGAAACATCACCTCAAGAGGAACACCTCTTATATTTAGAACGACTGGACGAGACTCGTCGTCTCACTGCCTTGGTCATCGAAGCACAAAATAAACGGGTCAAATCCCATTTCGATCATTCGGTCTCGCCTTGCACTTTCTATGAAGGTGATTTGGTCCTTCTATATGACCAAGCTAACGATAAGCTAGGGGTAGGCAAGTTTGAACCTATGTGGCATGGGCACTATATTGTAAAATGCATTTTGCAAAAAGGAGCTTATGAGCATATTGATTATGAGGGAAATCCTCTCAATAAGCCCCAAAACGAGCTTTACCTCAAAAAGTACTATGCTTAGGTCATCTTGCATGGTTACTTATGTACACTAGTGTATGATTCATTTTTGTACAGTGTGGTTTTGTGTGATAAGTTTTCAAATGCTTTCCTCTTTACTATGCTTTTTTTGCTTTGCAGATGTCTGCGACTCCTCACATTGGTTTTGCCGATGGTGCTTGTCATAGTACCCGGAACCTATCATTCACAGCATCGGCTATCTATAACACTAACACTGAGTTGATTGATCTTCAAGGTATCTACCTAGGTCGTACAACCGAGAACATTGTTGAATACAGTGCGGTCATCAAACTGCTATCAGAAGCTATCACTCTGGGTATCAGAGAATTGGTTGTCAACATGGATTCACAGCTTGTCTTCCTTCAACTCAACAAGAAATATTTTCTTAGGAACCCTCAAATATTATGAATGTATCTCCGTATCCTTCTGTTGGAAAGAAATTTTTATTATATCACATATCATCATATTCCTAGACGCATGAATACATTAACAGATGCATTAGCTAATTACGTGGTGGATAGACATTTACGAAACATGTAAAAGACAAGACAAACCATTTGTACCATAATAGATAGGAAAATATAACATGTATATATGTGTGAGAATGTTTGATAAAAATCAAAACCCCAAAAAATAATATGTGTGTCTATAATAACATCGGCGGCTCACAGGCCTCATACATTCATGGCATGCAAGCCTAAAAAAAAATGCAAGTACTGAATATAGGAACTACTTAGCATGGTGGTCATGATAGCACGAGACAACTCGTGCAACATGACTCAACAGCCGGTGGATCCGATCTAAGACTCCCACTGTGTGCCTCTAGTACCGCCAGGGCATGTCTCCTATTTGAGCATACTTTGGGATACTACGAGTCAACCCCTTGAGGTTCCTCGCAATTTCCTTCTCATTATTTCTCCCTTCCTGATAAGGGGCGATGGCATCAATAGGATGGGGATAGTGCTTGGCTATTGGGGACATCCCAGCTGGCCGCTCTGGTCAACCATCTGCATAGACAAGTGAAATATTATAAACATGCATATACGAAAAACAATTAAAAAACACCAAAATCAAACTTTGATTGTTTACCTCTGTCATTGAAGTCCTAATCATCTGGTAAGGGAATATCTAGGTCTTCATGGAAATCAATTATGTTGTACAACCAGTCCTCCACAATGATCTTTTGTCATCATAGCCATGAGAACAATGCCGGTTGGTATGACATATGTTGACCCCAGTGATCTTGGGCATCAAATGACTCCAGCGGGCCTTCCGCGAATCACGTGGCGCAGGAGGATCAACCTCAGTCAATTGATACTAGAACAATGGCACTCGTTCCAGGAAAAGGTCACAAGAATTGATTCGAAGCCAAATTGCTTCAGATTCCACACCTTCGAGTATTTTTTCCCTTTTTGACTCGTTAAAGAGAATAAAAATGGGCGGTCTACTTTTAGCTCTTTTCTGACCCTTTAAAAACGAAAAGATGCTCGAGCCCTTGTCATTTGAACTCGTTAATGGATGCAAAACATCATGCACCCAGTATAATTTTACCCCTTTTTGGGGCTGGGAGGCACTATTTACGAAAAACGTACTCCTTGGCTAAAATTGTCCAGTGGTTCTCTCAAGTATTGTTTTCTACCTTTTTGGGCTCGAGGGACACAAATTCATGAAAAGGGACAATGTGGAGTTTTCTTTTACGTGTCTTTTTCAAACTTTTTAAACATGAAAAAGATACAGAATTACACTGTTGTCAGACTCGTTAAACTATTAAACAACATCGGATTCGTCACCATGACGAAAGCGAGCTTCTCCTTCCTAGGGCTTGTTAAACTTACTAGGTTGGATTTGTTCGAAGGATGAACTTACAGTGCAAGCATATGCTATCCCCTTCAAGCTTGCAATTCAAAAATAATTAGGGTACTCGCCAGAAATGGAAGGGGGGGGGGGGGATTTGGAAATCTATCAGTTGTGTCGGCAGCTCACTCTTGAACATGACACTCTTTGCTTCGTGTCGGGTTGGGACATCCTCCCTTTTATCATTGACCTTCTTGGGTTTGGGCCATTCATTTATTCCTTCCATTTGATATCTGCCATATCATCATGACCACCGATCCTATGGATCCAAAAGTTACCCAACTTCTAGTTGTGTTACTGGTATGTTCAGGAGTTGTCCTTCTACAGTTACACTTACCTCTAATTCCCAGTATCATCCAAAATCATTTTGCATCCTCTCATCTCGCGTCGATGATGTGGGATTCATTATGGCACTCCTTCAACATGGTTTCTTTCTGTGGACTTCAAATCATTATCTGGGAAGTTTACCGAGAGACTCCCTTCCAGTACCTTAGAGCTTGCATGCCCTAATGGCAATTTCTTCGCACTTGATGACAAGTTCACATCATTGGATTTTGATCGAGTGATTTCACGGATGTTCGACTTTAGTTCCTATATTCACATCCTATGAATTGTGTTGATAGTATCTTGAGGGCCATTTTCATTATTAGTGGTTTCTCTCGCACTTATTAACAATTTACATCATTGACTGGTAATGAAGCGACTATGTAGCGTGTTTTACGTCAACACATCTATTCGAATGCTAGAATTTGTACTTTGATCAGGTCATGTTGGAGTGCAAGACCCTGGACTCAGATCACACAAGTCCAGGTTGTGAAGTGGTATGACATGGTTTATGATGATATGCATGTCTCTTTCAAATGGCTGGCTATGACTAGACCATGAGTTATCATATGTGATCCTTCTCATTATTGGATGACTGCTACCATACCTTGGTTTCATTATGATCCCTTTTGACAGATGGTTGTGCCCATACCTAGATCCATTGACATGATCATTCTTTGGATGGTTGCGTCCATGCCACGATTCATGTATCATTTGACATAGATCTTAGTTTATGTATATGTATCTGTACTTGCTTGCAAGTTTTCCAACAGCATACCAGTTCCCCACACTGATTTATAAATCATTTCATCCCTCACTCTGGCTCGGGCTTCATGCTTTAGGGGGCATATGTTACACAACAGATTGTCACTATCCCTATATTCCCTATTCCTTGATCCTGGAGGACCTATATAGTGAACCCCACATGCTTTTCCTTCATAGAGAAACTCCCATTATGTCCCTCTTCATGAGCAGATCATTTCCCTTCTGCACCATTTCCCCTGAAACTTCCATTTTTCCCAATTTACAAGGCCGACACTAATGACCTTTATCTCCCCCATGCCGATGTGTAGATATTAGCACTATTCCCCACGTTGATCGATGTGAAAGAGTTATGTTCCAGTTGTGTTGGAAATTTTTTTAAATTAGAGTTGAAGCTTCCAGGTCTAGAAGCTTCGTAATGGAAGTATGGTAAATGGTTTGGCTAGATGGGGTTGAGGATGAAATTTTGGGCTCCCTACCCCTATAATGATGGAACTACCTCAAGGGATAAGTCTTTATCCCATGAGAAGAGGATCCATCTCCCATCCATATTTCCTATATAAACCTCCCTTCTTTCCAAGCACAAGCTGGTCACAATTGCAGAATTAGAGTTTTGGCTGAGTGTGAGTATACTATTTTAGACAAGCAAGCTATTACTAGTGGTAGCCATTTAGTTGTGTGAGGGAGAAGTGAGTTTGGTTTGGAGTGAATCCTAAAGGGAAGAGCCTTTAAATTATTGTTGTTTGAAGCCATCATGAAGTGCTAGCAGAAGTGTGTGGGAACCTAGTCTTATCAGAGGAAGACTGCGACATTAAGATGAATGGTTGTAATCTCTCTTTGAATATTAATATATGCAACTATCGATTGATTTCCTACATGTTTTGTAATATTACATATTCGTGTCTTAATACTTCTTGACTTATTAAGTAGGTTGAATTGCAATTTGTCTATTATTATGTTTTTATGTTGTTGTTGTTTACTTGTTTCAGGAGCTTGAAGAAGGAAGCGAGAGATTGTTGGAGCGAGCAAGCGGGGACATCTTCAAGAAGGATAAGTGACCAAGAGGTAGGCCCTCTTGATTGATTCTAACCTAAGTAAATCTTCCATCGAATGTAACTGTTGTGGCTAGAGCCATTATCAGGCTAGAGGAATTCGTTCGTGTCCGCACTTATAATTTTACTTCACCACAGGTAGTTGAACATTGGATGAAAGGATGAAAGAGGGAGCAAGGATTGTAGAAACAGTAGGAATATTAAGAAAATTTTGGTGAAATGCAGGAAGATCATTTATACTATTTGCAGGAAAATACTTAAACCATTTTCTGACTTCTCCTTCGAGACTTTGACAAAACATTTTGAGCTTAACACTTTCTTCATCTACCTCTTGCAAGTCAAAACAGTCATTCATTTTATCCACATGTTGTTGGGCTATTAAAGGACCAATACCATCAAAAAATACAATTTTGGATTGATACTCTTGTGGCATATTGGCCAATGGCGCAGGAAACACTAAAGGAGCATATCTAGCTACCATGATTGGTGGAGGAAAAACATGAGGATTAACAATAAATCTAGGTGGAGGAGGGAAACTTACTAGAGATAGCTGAACATTGGATGAAAGGATGAAAGAGGGAGTGGGTATTATAGAAACAATAGGACTAGATGATTGCAAATGTGTGGAAGGGGATGATATGAAAGAGGCTGCTATAGTTAAGGCAGTTAATTCCATTGATTGTTGAAGGTAACCACCATCAATTTCTAAGGTGAGATCCGTCACTAGATCTTGAAGGGTGTCAAAACGTTGTAGGAGCTAAAGATCTATTTCGGTTTGAGAAAGAGACTCCCTTACTGGGATCTTTTGTAAAGCTGATGGATCAAAGATAGTGTGATCTTTCCAATTCTCTGTTTTGGTCCTAAATAATCCTTGTTCAAAATGTGAATCAAACTGGATATCCTGTAAGGTGACAAAGTTTTCAGGAAGAGAATTAGCTCTATGAAGAAATCTATTACTACTCTTACTCTCAGTTCTTGGGGCTTTTCTTAAAATCTTTTCAGGGTTATCCACTATAGCAGGAGGATTTAGATCTGGGTGGGATCTGGTAGAGATTCTTTTGGGAGCCATAATTTAGAATTGAATCACAGAAAAGTTGAATACATAAAAAAGAAACAAGGAGAAAACTAATCTTGGGAAGTATTTTATCATACAAATCTATTTAACTGACTCTAAATTTAAAAGAAATGGAAATTTTTCAATAGTTCCCCAATATGGTCACCACTATGTTTTTGTTCCGTGATTTTGAAGATTGGC
The DNA here is from genome assembly GCA_000404065.3 of Pinus taeda. Classification (NCBI taxonomy): domain Eukaryota; kingdom Viridiplantae; phylum Streptophyta; class Pinopsida; order Pinales; family Pinaceae; genus Pinus; species Pinus taeda. The sequence continues at coordinate 25,701 of APFE031679914.1, read as the reverse complement.
AAGACAAAAGTCACAAAAGATACATCAAACCGCTTATGAGTCTAGGACCTAGCCCTCCTAAACTGAAAGACAACTCTCTATATATATTTATGATTTAACTTTAATTTCAGTGTTTTAATGTGTTAGGCTAGATATAAAAATAAATATATTTATTACTTGATTGCTTGGTTATCTGGTTGTTTGGTTGGGGAAGGTCATACTTGAATACTTTCCATTGGACTATGGAGTCAAAGGGTGGATGGTAACATTAATTTTCCAGAAAATTTTCCATGCAAGCTAACTATATTTACTAGATCTAAGAGCAAAATGAGAAATGAGATGACATAAAAGTGATATCAGTAATTATTAAAAAGCAATGAAGTATTTTCTAATCATAAATCACTGGAAAACATTTAGATTGCAAACACATATAGAAATAAGGTGCTCCAACAACAAATACTAATCTATAATTTATGCTTTATAATAAGACATAATGAGGCATAATGAATAAACAACAATACATTAACACAGAAAAGAAGACATCACCAGATTAACACAATTCAAGTATCGCAAATGATCCTTTTTATTGATGCTCCAACTCAAAATTACAATGCTTCAAACATAAAAGATAGTTCGAATGACTTGGGTCCAACCCCTAATACTCCCAATGCATGAAGTATTTAACAAAAATACCTACAATGATTGCCCTATACACTTGGCAATCTGTTATTAATTACAATGACATAAAATTGAAAATGTAACCACAAAGTGGCCATGCTAAGAAAACTGAGGCATGTGGTCCTCTTGTTCATGGATGTTATTGCTTGAGACATTAATTTAGTTGTAGTGGTTCTGCTGATGTAGCTGGTGCTGACTTGGAACTGTGTTGTCGCTTCAATCATCCTTGTCTCGTTCCTCTTGGTAGTCACACATATCACTCCACGTTTCCTCATCTAGAATCTTGATCTTAATTATTCTTCTGTATATTTCATCAGCTTTAGTGTATTTAGAAAACATCAGTTTAGCTACAAACATGTAATAATAATAATAATAATAATATCCATTTTTAAGGTCACAGCCAAGCTAGCCACCAAATTAGTGTATGAGACCCCCTTGTTTGTGGGACAAGGGACCTACCTTCACGCAACGATTTGACTGCTAAGTCTATGAAGGCATACATACTCTACCCCCCTCTAGTTTTGAACTTGTGACCTCTTAGGAGGAAACACATGCTCTTAACCATTAGGCCCACTCAAGCTGTATCAATTCATGCTCGATGTAGATTTGATTACTGATATCTTCCAACAATTCCTTTCCTGTTATGTTGCCTTTGATATTGGAAATATTTGCAGCATTTGTGGCTATGCCCTGGAGTTTCTTGACATAGTCCTCTCTAGCCATGAGTTTGTCATTTATGACAAAGAGAGAGGGGATACCTTTCTGATTTAAAGGATGAATTTTGTTGAAGAACTTGTTGACTGTTAGCTCCATATTTTGACATTTTTCTTCTAGATGCACATTTAAGCTCTTCTTAGTGAGTACCTTCTTCACCCGAAGGATAGTTTCTATCCTATTTTCTACTCCCGACTCCTCTAGCTCATACCTGTTCCTTGAATTAAGAAATTTAATTATCTTGTTGGTTGTTACTAGCATGTCTCCCAGCTCTTCATTGGTAGTTGAAATAACTTCTTTAGACTTCTCCACTAATTCTTTCTGTTAAAAGATAATTTGGATGTTAGGCCAAATTTCATTCATACCATTGATTATTTTATTCCAAATAATGTCCTTAACTCTTCCTAGAGTGTTCCCAATGGATGATTCTTTCTCTAACTTTTGCAGCTTTTCAATCAAAGTCTTTTCCCTTTGCATCTCCACAAAATGATTACTTTTGGCCCTTTTGATTTGATCTTGCAGCACATTAACTTGAGTTTCTAGCCTCTTAATGTCCTCAGTCTGTAGATTCATGTCTTCCATAGACCTGGCTAGCTGTTTTGTACTACTTTCTTCTCCTGTGGCCGCACTTGCTGGAGTGGTTGTGGGAAGATATGGTAGAGGAATGGAATCCATTGTTGTGCTAGCCATCTGTGCTTCTTTTTCTTTCTCTTGCATGGTCTTCTCCATCTCTGCTTCCATTTGTTTGATCTGGAGAAACTACTCCATTATTATATTCATCATATCGACCTTTTGGCTCTATGTTTCCTTTATCTCCTTGTTTAGTGGGTCATGTGTAGTAGTCATCTTGAGCTACTTCTTCAAAGCTGCTATATCCATCTCCTTTTTCTTTATTATTTCTTCAACTGCTTTTACATATGAGGGATCATACCCAATCCTTACTACTAAATCTTCTAAAGACTTAATTCTATTGTACTTTGATATCGATGAAATCCTTTCCATCTTTAACTAAGATTGAGCATTTTATAAGGCTACCCGCATTTTAAACAAATTCATAGAAGTGTTGGTTAGAGTAGATGAAATCATTTCACTTGTTTGTTTTTGCATTTCCAGCTGATCAATTGGATGAAAAATTTTGGCATCAAAATCAAAACAAGGTTGCTTGTAATCTGTTGGAGTTTTAGGGTCTGCTGTCTATGCTTCCAAAAATTCCATATGCATTTTGCCTTTTTCTAAATCAAAGGTAGAGAGAAGTTTGCCTTGTGCAGTTGCACTCTATTTCCAAAATTGAGCATAACTGCTCTTTTTCAATATCTCATTCCTGATTTTAATCTCCCTGAATGTGTCAAATATTGTCTCTTCCTTTTCTCCAGTCACATTTTTAAATGAGGAAACTTGAAGACACTGTTTCCTTTCTGAAATTGGAGTGGCAAGAAAATATTGCCCTCCAGTTGGGGATGAGTCTAGAATATTAATGATATTGATGATTGTTTGCTGTAGTGATTCTTTACCTATGTCCATGTGCTTTCTGGGCTTTTTCTTGTATTTTAATTTGAATCCTTCATAGAAGTATCAGTCCCTAGTGACTGATATTCTCTAGGCCTTTTCCCTATTACTCCCTATTCTTGTTCTTTTCCCTTTTCTTTTCTGTCTTCAATAGTCTTCCTTTCCTGCTGTCTTGGAATCTATGCACTAGAAGAAGAAATCACTTGTTCTTCAGCCTCATGCAATGTGTTAGGCATCCACTCGGTCTGGTTCATGTATTTTTCAATTTCAGGCCTTTGAGTTTGAATATAGGCTGTTGACTTGTTCTCCACCCTTTTCTTGGAGATGATACCCCATGGGTCATAGGACCATGTAAAATTGTGGGTGAAATTCATTTCCTTCAATCCTTTATATGCCTCCTCCCCTGCTGCTATGTTGTTACAAATGAAGTGACCAATCTGAGATTTGATCCCGAACTGGAAATGTTTCTTAGATGCTACAAAATGCACTTCATCTGCATTAATCATTTGTCTAATGTATTCAAGTGCAAATACCCTCATGGGGAGGAACTTTGGCAGCTTATAAGGGGCCAACTCACAACCATATACTCTCAATTCATTGTAGTTTTGGTACAAGTACGAATCACATGTTCTTGATTGGTCTATAAACTGCATAATCCTTCTAATTTCTTCACTGATTCTGGGTTCTACAGTCCCACTAAGGAGGCTCATTGCTAGGTGAACAAACATTTCTACAAATGTCTTATAGTTGAAGTCCTTTTGGTCTTTCATCACTAATGCTGTCCAGAAAATCATAGATTGGGGTTCACCTTCTTCATCCATCTTGCTGATTGTAAATTGGAACCTGTCTGCCTGAAAATAAACAAACATATATACCAGAATTGAGGAGTATTGAAACACTTCCTCTATGAAGAAATTGACAAATTACTCATGGATGGAATGTATGAAAAATTGATTGAAATTGAAGAGGATAGGGGGCTTGGATTCTGTTGATTGAATAGATAGGAAAGCTATGATAGCTTCATCAAGCCATTGATCTAAAAAATATTCAAGTAAATAAGAAAGAACAATGACAATGTGTCTGGTTCTGTCAGGGAAAATTGAGGAGGAATAAGGAGGATTCTTGTTTGGTAGAGGTGTTTGCTTAGTCATGAAGATTTCTAAGATTTTGGCTCTCTTAGAAAAATCTAGATTTTGATACATTTCAATGAGAATATCATGGGAAAAGGGAGTATTTCCTTCAATTAAAGGAGCCTGCATCATTTTCATAATAGTCTTGGCATCAATGGTAAACAATAAATGTCTTGTTGAGGCCATCACTTCCCTTTTCTATGGATTGTAGCATGAGTGGAATTTCCTAATTAGTTTTAGGCAACTGTGTGTTTTAGGAAAAATATAAAAAGGTAAATTAGTGTCCCAGAGGCCTATGTTATCCATCTCATCCACAAATTTATCCTCCCACCAGCAATATATATCAAATAAATCGAACTCTGAGAGTGTTTCATGTATCTTAAATTCCTTGTCTACAAGTGGTATGTGATCCAAATCCAATGGTGGGTGCACCATTGGATTAAATAACCTCCTATTCCTTTTTCTTTGGTGCCATGGTTGTCTTCTATAAAAACCTCTGAAAAATGGACTGTGTTGAATTTGTAATAGAAGGGGATAAGAGGAAATGGGAATTCAAATATGGAGAGAGAAAGGGAATAAAACAGAAACAAGATTCGAGAATGGGAATGTTTGATCACTACAGAAAAATAGATCTTTCTGCAACTGTACTGCTTTTTCTGTATGCACTATGTCCTCTTTGTGTATTTCTAGAGGGAAATGAATTATGCCTGCAAATAGTGAGAGCACATTAAAATTTTAAAATGGATATGAAATGGAGCTTTTTTAGCTTTGGAGTGTTGTTGTTGGATTTGCATGAATTGGCGTGGGTCCGTTGGCTAACGGTCCAACCCATTGAATGTGCAACAACGGGAATGGAGTTGATAGGCGGATGGGACGAGATGGCATCATGAGGTGGCGGGAGTGATAAACGATCACAATAGGAGAGTGGTTTGATTAACGACATAAACCATTTTTCAGGGGGCCCTCTGAGTGGTAATCGGTATGAGAGGGGGGGGTGAAATCTGGAGAGCGCGACATGTCAGTGGTTTGAAACCACTGATTTTAGACCCCCCCCAGGGATTAACTTTCGGAGGGTGAGGGGGGAGGGGGGAAGAACACGGGCTGTCAGATCATATCGAGTGAGCGGGGATTTGGTAAGAGATGGGGGATAGGTAAGATGGGATGTGACAGGTGAGTGAGTGGTGCGGTAGGGAAATAAGTAAGGGGGTGGACTATAGGAAAATATAGGTATAGATTAAGGTTAGTGGAAATAACATTGGAAAATAACATATGACCACTTCCCGTTTTAATCTATTCTCTCGACCTTAGGAAAAACAATGGGATATGTCTTCCAACCTTAAAAGAGCATTTCATGTCTTTCTTTCTTTGAATTTTTCTCAATCTACCTACCCTTATTTTTCTAGTCTAGCATTTTTTCTTTTTTCATTTTCAGGGTGCATTTGGACTTGCAGATCCTTTCTCTTTTTCTCTTTTTTTTTTCTCTTTAATTCTAACCTACTCTATCACTTATTTCTCCTCTTGGTCTAGATTAAACAGTTGAACCAATTTTATTTCTACCTAGCTACTGATTTTCCAAGATTAAACTATTTGACAGATCTTTATTTTCTATCCTATCAACAGATATTTAAATTTGTTCAATCATGCTTAGACTGTATGATTTGAACAACATTTGTGGTTTTCTTTTTCTTCTTATTTTTTCTCTTTTGTTAGTTTTCTTATTATTTTTTCTCTTTTGTTCTTTTTCTTATTATTTTTTCCCTTTTGTTCTTTTTCTTCTTTTTTTATATACCCTCTTTTTGTTTCTTGTCCTTTCCCTTTTTTTGTGAAATCAATTGAACATTGGAATCTATGAACAGTTTGAAATCTGTAAACTTTGAAATAATCAATCACCTTGAGATCCTATAAATTATAGGACCCTAACAGTACCAACAAATGCTAGGTAAGGTACAATAGGGCCTACAGAAATTGCAGGTCCAAACAGGTCTCATGCAAGCGAGCGTGGGGCAGGTGAGCCTGAGTTTAGCAAGCAGGTTAGCCCAGGAAGCAAAGCTCACATTGGATATTCGTACAGTTAAGTTTCCAGAGAGATCCCTGCACGTCGAGTCAGTCGAAGAGAGGGTGAACCTACTACATATAAGGAATCTGAGTCTGAATCTGGACACGCTTCCCATTCAGACTCTATAAGAGCTGCACCAAGCGGTGTCAAATGAACTCAAGATTTGGGAGCAACGCACATTGTTGGTCATCAACGAGGTAAAAACCAATAACCAAGAAATCTTCAAGGGAAAGGTGTAGGCCCTCAAGGAAATGGACGAGGTAAAAACACGAAGCCAACAGCTCGAAACAACTTTTTCATAGGCCTGCAATGAGCTCCTAGAGCTTCAGATTCTAGTTGAAGCGACCTTTGTTGAGAGAATTCAAAAGTTGTTCACCACAGTCAAAGAGTCTAAGGAAGAAATCAACAAAGTCAGGTTTGAGCTATAGCTGCAAATCTCATAGTTCCAATTCAAGTTGTAGCCACTACTCCCCCAGAAGTCCAAGAGTAGTGCGAAGATGCTCTCAAAGTGGAATGGCCATCTTGGAAGCTACAGTCAAGGATGCACTCAGTTGTTTGAAAATGCGACAAAATTATGATCCTGACTACAGGAGGATCCAACTCTGCAGAAGATCTAAATGGACATCACAGAGAAGTAGTGATAGTTTGATGAAATCAGGTCGACAATGTGAACCTTAGCACGAGTGCAAAGGTTCACTAGCTCATCCAGAGTGAAATTGATGAGTTGCGTCGCAAGGAAGTGATCATATGTTAAAGGATGTAGCCTTGGGAGGAAGAGGTGAGTCAGTTGACCCTGTCAGTGTAGAGAAAACTGAAGGGGATGCATCAGACACAAAGGACCATGGGCCTTGCAATTGAAGGCCCAACCACTGAAAAACTAGTTGTGGAAGTGTGTTAAACTATTGTGCATGGGACAACAGATATACAAGTTTTGAAGATTGAATTCAGTGAGATGGAGGCGAAGATCGAGGCGCCACCAGTTGAGTGACTCAAGGATGAGTCATGACTTTGTCTTCGGGGCCTGTTGGGACAAGGTCTCTTGGGGTCAATTTTGTAAAAGTTTTTGTTATCGATGTAATGTCTCTACATTTTGAGGAAGAAGAGTGTGAAGGTCATAGAAGTCAAAAGGGGCTTTAAGAAGGTAAAATCCCCTTATTTTGTTAGAAGTTAATATGTTTTGTGACCTGCCCATGGTTCGCGAACCATGGTATTGTAATGAAAGAACCTATATAAAGGAGTCATAACAAGTCATAGGAAGCTAGTTAATCATTGAATATCTATGTAGGGGAAAATAGTCTAAGGAAAAATAGTATATTTTATGTACTTATGTGAAGGGGAATGCTCTTGCAGCTGTGTGCGCGGAGACCTTGGTAAGTCTGCAGCTGAGTGCACGAGCCCCTATAGTTGTGTGCGCAAGGAGGAAAGAGTTTGTAAAAAAATGATTGATCATAATAAAGGCTATTTTGGATCCATATTTGTGTATTTGTGACTTTATATTTACTTATGCATTTTCTGTGTATTCACTCTGTTTTCTGTAATTATTTGAAGAAATAATTAATTGGTTCGCAAAAGTAATAGTTCTTCTAGTTTACTTAATGATATGAATGATTAAGGTGATCGATGCAAGGTTAGAAGTTATTGTCCATAAGTTACTATACTTTTTTCATTTTAAGAGTTTGGGTTCACGAAGGTTAGAATAAATACCTAGAAGTAATAGAAACCCATCACACATACCTCTAGATGCAGAAATCTGGTTCTATAATCCCCCAATGCTTCTTCAAGTGAGACTATAACTTGCACTACGCATGTTGTTTCCGAAAGGGCTAGAAATGAAGGGTTTTGTTGGTTCTCGCAGATAAATTTGAACCTGGGTCTAGACCCCCTCAAGCCAACATGCATTACATCCTTGGCATGGAATTATGGAAGGGTGATGGTGAACTGTTTGTGAGTAATGGGAAGTATGCCTATGAAAAACTTTAGATATTTCACATGGAGGACTGTAATCCTATGGACACACCTCTAGCTACCAACTGGAGGAAGGAGAGTGCTTCTTTTGTAGAAGTAGTAGATGTTACCATCTATAGATAGCTTGTGGGACCCTTGATGTATCTAGTGAACACAAGGCCTGACATATGTTATGTGGTTAATCAACTTAGTCAAGCTATGTTTAAGCCTACCAAGCTGTATTGGAAAGAAACTAAGCATGTGTTTTGGTAACTTAGAGGCACAAATGTAGAGTATGGGCTAAAGTAGAGGAGAACTAAGGGAGTGAAGATTCAAGGTTTCATTGATGCAAATTTTTGGGGCCTTCATTTTTGTAGGAATTAGGCCATTCGAGAGTTGTAGGAATAACAACTGGGAAAAAGGAAGGAACTAACTGTTCAAGTTGGAATGTAGAGAGAAAGAAGAACAAGAGAAAAGGCAAAAAGGGGAACCATAAATGGTTTTTGTTACTCTTGTGTTGTGGAGCTATGAGAACTTCTCTGTATCTATCATTCGATAATATTCTTTTCTATCTTGTTAAATTCTTGTATGTTGAGGAAGAGGCCTTGATCCTGATGTAATGTATTTGCCTCTCATATCAATGATGAAGACCGATATTGGGATCATAGTGTATTAGTTGTATGTTATTATGGTTCTTTAATTTTTTTATGTATGCGCATATTTAAGTAGTCTCTCTATTACAACCCATATGGCCTGTTGTGATATGAACTCCTTGTAGAATGATGCAATGTTCTCTAATATTGGTTCTCTAATATGATTCCCTGTGTTACTATATTTTAACCCTTATCTAACTAAGGTTGTGACACGCCTCAGGTGAGACCCCTTAACCATTCCGGGTAAGGTGATAATTTTGGCATTGTGCTAGACTACAACCGAGCCTTGTTGGCCCCTGTTCCTGAACTCGAGGTCCCGAACCTATTGTTATTTATGTGCGAAAAAATGGTTCCACTGTTGGGACCTAAAATTCAAAAAGTGGGTTTGTAATATGGTATCAAGGATATTTAAGAAATAACTGCAAAAATGGTGGGATGAGCAAGTGGACCAGTTTGTTTCTCAGCAAGCTCAACTTCGCCGACAAACTATTGGCAAGCTAAAGGAGGAAATCCTATATTTAAATCCGACTAGTGATTAGTACTAGATCTTCTAGTGAAAGTTCCCAGAATAAATTTACATTTGGTTGCAGAGACTGTAGGTGAAAGGAAAGTCTAGTGGAAAAAACCCATCTCGTCACGCTTGGGATCAAGTAGATCTCACTCCACTACATTGTCTCGATACAAATATGATGAGAGTTGTAGATTTCAGGGTGCATACCAGGCTAGAAGGGTATATTATTGAGTTTGCAATAGAAATTCATGAGTCTTTTTCAAAATCTGAAGCCTTGTTCTGATTGGGGTTGCGAGGGAAGCTACTAAAAGAGGTTACCTTATGGATCAAGGTTTTAGTAGTGGAAGAGGGCTTGTTGGTGTTCCAGAACCCAAGCATGGCAACGTAAACACCTATTACTAGGAAAAGTAACTAAAGGGAGATATGATACTGAGTGGTGAACTATGAGACCGTCACAAGGATGGATGAAGATGACTCCTGAAAGGTTACAGATTCAAGAGCCCAAGAAGAGTGCAGATAGTGAATAAATGGCAGGAAAGGGCCATGTAGATGATTAAAAGGTGTCAGAAGGGATTGCACCAGCAAGAGCAGTGTTGAGAGATCCATAAGAAGGAGAAATTACGGAAGGAAGCTCAGTGGGAGGGGCAACGACGGTCACAACCGCAATGGGTTTAGAAGGTGATATGGACCTATCCCTGCCGGTGGAGATGGAAATGTTGGTTGGAAAGGGCCACCTAGGCTTGGAGGGAATCCTAAAAGATGACATGCATTTTAATATAAGGATATTTTTTGTCGAAGATGATGCATCCAAAGGAATCAACGATATGCCTCCCCGAAGCTTAGGTAGTGTCTCCCCCAACCTTCCCCTGGTACTCTATCACAATCCTGACAAGTTCCTATCTAAGTTAGTCAAAACTATAAGAGTTCATAGTATGCATGTTAATTATAAAGTTAGTTCTAGAAGTAGTGGGATTAGTAGTAATGGTATGAGTTTACAAGGATTTCTACATCCTCAATTGCAAGGATTTGTGCTCTTAGCACGAAATTAGTAAAAAATGGCGGGATCATTCAAAAGGTATCCTGAGTTCTCTGGTGAAGACAATGACGACATAGAAAAACACTGGTACCTGTGTGAATCCATTTGGATGGCTCGCTAGATTCCATATGATGTGAAATTAATCTAATTTTAGACCACTCTTAGGGAAAGAGCCTTGATATGGTTCATAAACTGGTCATAGTTACACGAGAATCCAACTATGGATGATGTTAAAAGAGAATTTGCACAAGAATTTAAACTCCACAAACCGATCAGCAAGGGTTGTTGAAGTTGTGGGAGATAAAATAATAGGAGGGAGAGACTGCATGGGAGATGATGCAAATATTTAAGGACACAATTAGTAAACTAAGTTACCCGATATATCCAAGTCATCAAAGGGACTAATTTATCAAAGCATTATTTCCTCTCAGTTGTATGCCATTGACGCAACTGAAAATTGATACACTACAAGATGCTCTCAAACAAGAAACTCATATTGAAGCTATAGAAGGATACCCACATGAGTATTGGAGGGGAGCGACACCACATGATCCATCTATTTTGGGTCTACAACATCAAATTGCAAGTCTGATAGAGAAGTTGAATATCTGTGACTAGCCTTTCTAACACGACTAAATGTATGGTGTACAACCTGCTTAGTGGAAGGTCGTGTTGCTACATAATTTCTAAGGTTGTGAGGTGAAAATGCCATGTTTACACTAGTAGGACCACCTGGGCCTAAACCCATAGCAGGAGTCACACAAGTAGGATCGCGAGGTTTATATCATGGGCACAAAAAATAGGAGTACTATGAGGTATACAGGGGCTGGAACCCCCCCCCCCCCTCCATATGTGCCAAATACTGCAAAAATACTCCAATATTCCAAATAAAAATTATTGCGAATTTTTTGCTTCAACAATTCACCATACCGACTAGTGTAGGGAACTAGACTCTCTTGCTGATAGGTTAGACCACTCAACCTTCCTTCTGAGTTGACAAGACTCCTCGAGGGAGAAGAGGAGGAGGAACAAGGGGAGGAAGGTTTGGAGGTAGAGGTGTAATTCGTTGTTACAACTATGATCAAGAAGGAAACATTGTATGAGATTAACCACTACTAAGAAGACCGTGGTGCTCTCAGTGTAGGATCAATGCGCATGCAACAGAGGACTGTCTAGAACTGATTCCAAGATGGGAAGAGTGAAATCGATAGAGGGGAGCGAATTTAATTAATGCAGAGCCAAGGGTATCAGAGGAAACCCCCCTCTCAAATATCAATATAGTCACATGAGGAGGAAAAAATATTGGGGCTGATTGAGAAGCCATGAGGTATCCCATGATTATAAGACTAGCCTCCCCAAAGCACTCACATGACCCTGAGTAGGAGAGGTAGTATTAAAGGAAGTAAAAAAAGTGTTTGAAAATTTGGCAAGAGGTAAAGGGTCACAAATGGAGTAGGAAAAACATCTTAAAGCTAAGATGCTAGACCTATCACAGTCCATAGAAGTTTGACCTATCGAAAATCGTTCAAAATATTTTTGCACATCATGAATGAAAACAAGATGTTGGGGTAGTTGTGGAAGAGTCTGAAAGTGGCCATCCCAGAAGAGGAGGTTGAGGGAGGATTCATCTCCACTAACCTACCCAAAAGAAACTCTAGGAGTGTACATAGGAACAAGAAGAGAACATGAAGAGAGTTTTGGATTGATGCTCAGATTGCGGGGTTCTAGATTAAGGACACTATGTTGGATCTAGGCTCATATGTCAACATTTTTGCAAGGAAACATGGGAAGCACTGGGAAAACCTCAATTGACATTTTCACCAATCTAGTTGCGGATGGAAAATTAATACTATATCCTTTGGGTTGGGTGACTGGAGGATGTGGAAGTGGATGCAGTGAGGGTGAAGACCCATGCATATTTAAAGGTAATAGACATCATGGGGGACAAGGACCTCTACCCAGTGCTGCTTGGGATAGACTAGGCCTTTGAGAACTATGCCATAATCGACTTGAAGAAGGAATTGACAACTTTTGAGGTTGAAGGGGTTAGGTTGATCCAACCTATATACTCATATCATGGACCAAGATTCACAGAACCAATAGATGAGAGAGAAGGGCCAGGATGATTGGATAAACTATATATACTGACATCAGGAGGAAGGGAGAACTACATTAACCCAACAACTAAAGGGTCTATTAGCTGGCAGAGCATTCAGAGTTCAGAGGTTGGTTTAGAGGCCGCTTGGGATGATTGGAAGCAGAGTAGATATGAAATAAACACTAGACATTGTGCTACAATCTGTCGGGTCAATTGGATTGGCACTGAGGTATGGGACTTCCCTACCTTTAATGGTATATATTCCATAAATTTGTTTATAAACAAGATTGATGAAACTACTATTAAATAACACAAAGTACCTCTACTAAATGTCGCATTATAAGCGAAACTGACAAGGTGGTGGGGAGTTCACCGTAACTAACTCCAATAATGGGAGAATATCAAAATGTCCATGGAAGTAGGATTCAGACAAGCGGGAGAGTACCCTCAAGATTTTTCCAAATAACGAGGGGACTCTGGCCCTCAACAACATTTGAAAAATTATAAGGAAAGACGGAATCGGGAAGGAGTTTGAAAGGAGTTATGGGTGCATTGCTTTATACACACCCTTGGAACATTTACAAAAGCTTGGTATGTACAAGAAGAAATAAGGAGACAAATGGGAGACTGGGATAGTTTGGCTGATCAGTTTGTTAGAAAATTTTCTTTCTCAGATAATGATAGGAGGCTGACTGAGGCATTGTAGGCTTTCAAGCGAATTCTTCTCACAATGGGTTAGCTAATGGAAAGATGCATAGATAAGAATACCTTCAGGAATATCTTTGAGTTTGGGTATCATGAAGTCGTGGCCTGTGGGAAGGTGGACATAGAGTTAGATGAGGATGATCTGTAGGAATTACGACATTTGTCATTTGAAGAAATTGAAGGGAAAAGGGACATCGAGGACGGCTTATAATCGATGCTCCACACCTATTCCCATTGAAGTTGCAGAAACATAAGATCAGGACTGATGACAAACCAAAGATATTCTCAATTGGAGATTACTGGGATGAGCAGACTTCAAAAGGGATTTTTTACCTCCTAATAGAATATGAAGACATGTTCCCTTTGTCGGTTGTGGAACTGAAAGGGATCAAGGGAGATAAAAATCATGCTAAAATCATATACAAAATGAGTAGAGCATCAACAATACAGACTGAGCCCAAGGGTTAAGGAGAAAGTGAAGAAAGAGATAGACAAGATGCTAGCAACAAGGCTCATATTTATGATGGATGAGGCTGAATGGGTAAGTTGAATTGGGATACAAAACAAGAAAGATGCTATAGACATATGGGTTTGTGTGGAATATTGTAGTTTGAATAATGCTTGCGTACATGACCCATTTCATACACCCTCAACTGATGAAGTTCTAGATAATGTAGTGGGGAATGAAGTGTTGAGCCATGAATACGACCACTTTGTAACACTTATTTCATCCATTTTTACTCTTCTCTATTATATCATTTGTTATAATTTATCATTTAAATCCATT
>APFE031679903.1:0-21120 GCA_000404065.3 Pinus taeda | reverse complement strand
ATGATAGTCGTCTATTATTATTGATAAAACAAAAGAGAATACAACCAAGTTCTGACGTCAAATCCTCCTTTGGTTGGGTGAATCAGCAACACATGCCTTGCAAAGCTTGTAGGGATGGGAATAAAACTCTCTTTCCTTTATCACTTGGACATGGATCTCCTCCTTAAAGATTTAGCCTCATAGGGATACACAAGGCCTCTTACAAGATGAGCTTAGCAATCCTCAGACTTTTGGAGCTTGAAAAGTAGAATTATCAACCAAGAATTACCAACTAGCTTGTCAAATGGGAAAGAACAAGCTTATATAGAGATGGGAGGAGTAGATAAGACCATCCACTTAATTCATGGGATTGTCCTTATCATAAGGAAGCTTCCATGAGAAGTGGAGAACTACTTCCCTCCTTGGGAGATACGAAGCCCAACTGAATCAATCCAAACTGGAAATAGTTAATGGGTAAGGTGGAAGGAACCTTCAGAAGTTTGATGGTTAAAAACTTTACCCAACTGGGTTGGCGCTAGTGCGACTCTGAGACAGAGCGCCAGCTGGCGCACCCTCTTTGGAGCATTTACCCCATTGGCGCGAGAAATGCACTGTGCAACAGCGCCAATGGAGGAAGGGCTATATTTTTGGGTATTTTGCAGAAGGTGTCTTCAGGGCATATAGAGTACATACTTTAAGGGATACAAAGCAGGTGTTTGCAAGTCATGTCACTTCTCACAGGTCCCGGAATAGGTCCTTCAATGTACGGGAGAAGGGGTAACAAGGACGGTGACAAAATACTGTGTAACATAGGGTTTTGTACTATTTAGCCCAACATTTTACTAGTTCTCAAGAATACGATTTAAATATCATTTTTGATATCTTCTACCTTGTATCAGATCTCCTAAAGGTTTCACATTATTTTGCAAGTGTTCCATGCATGAAATAGGCAACTAGATAATGAAAATATGTTTTCTTAGTTGATTGAGAATCTCTCTTTTTTGACATGTTTATGGATAAATGTTAGTGATTGATGTAGTGCAGGAGTTTCAAAAGTACAGAGAGATTTCATAACCAGGAAACCCATACTAATCTCATCCATCCTTGGTTATCACTTTTTCCACTAAGTCCCTCACTAAATTCATCATTCCTTAAGAACATTCCCCCAAGCTTGTTGAGCAAATTCAACCATCTCGCAAACTCTGTTTTAAGCTCTGAACGAGTCCTAGCCACTCCCTTGCCTCGTTTCAGCCACCATTCACCGTCCATAATCCCTACACAACCTTCCACATCCCTCCTCTTGCTCTTGACAGGATCCTGTAGGAATACAGGGTATCCTGTAACAGCATTAGGACATCCTATAGGTTGACCTGTAGTGGCCAGTTTTGAGGTCGAAGTGTGAAAAAAACACCTAGAAAGATAGGAGAAGACCCCTACTTGCCTTGCAAGCCATCTAATCATTCACTATCACCCCTAATCCACATCACCAAGAGAAGTTAGCATTCACATTTTCACATGAAAAAGACAAAAAGGAAAAAGAGTCATTGTGTTCATTTACATGCACAACAGTAGAATGTTTGGATGTTGCAAATTGCATGCCTAGGATAGTAGGATTACACACATGTTAACTTAGCATTCTTTTGAAGAAAATCCCCTTAGCAGTTGGTTAGATGAATGGTGTGTTTAAGCATTTGAATTTAGTCTTTTCCTTACTACAGTAGACAAGATTTCAGTTAGTGTAAATTTCCCTTTTCCTCATTGGTAATCAAGCTTCTTCTGAATCAATAGAAGGCTGGTTTGAGAAAACATAGTGGTCTATCACCAGCTTAGCAGTGATAAAGAGCAGACCCATTGCATCTACTTGTGTATACAACACTATCACCTCCAAGTTTGTACAAACCCTAGGTTGATAAAGTAAAGTTGGTAGCCCCAGGAGTTGTAGCATTCTTGTTACAATACTGGTGGTCATCAATACCTTTGACCTTGTGCTTGATTTTAGCTTGGGCCTTGACTTGGATTTTGATTTTTGCCACTTTCACTTAAGCTTGAAGGGTTTCTTTTTCCACCTCTGTGTGGGCTTCTTCCTCTTCCTCTAGCATATGATCTTCCTTTGCCTCTACCTTGCCCAAATGAAACTTGTGTCTTGAAGGAATGCTCTAGTGAGGAGCTTGTTGCTCTATTCAATCTATGTTCATGATAAATCAGTGATGCATGAAGCTCATCCACTAAAAACTATGAGAGATCCTTTGTCTCTTCTAGGGCCACAACAATGGAATCAAACCTTGATGGCAAACGTCTCAAAAAAATTTCAACTATTCTCCTTTCCTCAAGTGTCTCACCATGAGACCTAATTTGAGTAACTTGTTCAATTACATGTGTAAAAACCAATTCTACAGTCTGAGTCTCTTTCATAAAAATTTTCTCAAAGTCTCTCCCTATCATTTGTATCTTTGTTGTCTTCACGTTTTCCATGACTCAGTAGGTTTCCTAGAGGGCATCCCATGCTTTCTTGGACTTTGTTACTATTGCAACCCCTCTGAAAATACTTTCATGAACTGCTTGAAAATTGTAGAAGAGAGTTTTTGCATCATTCTTCTTGTTGTCCCTCAACAAATCCCTTTCTACTTGATATAAGGCATTGTATGCTGCTGCATCTACTTGTTCTTGAAAAAAGCCAAATTCCAAATGTCTTGAGAAGAGAACAGGGCCTTCATTGTAATAGCCCAATAATCATAATTTTTCCCATTAAATTGAGGTATCTGAGGATTAGTCAAGCTTGTGCTTGATGTTTCCATTTCTAGTGTAAAAAAAACTTAAGCAAATTGCAATTGGACAGAGGATAAATAAAACACACAATTGGGTAAGAAAATCTTCAATTGGAGCAAGAAAATTGCAACTGGAGAGAGGCTAAATAAAAAACACAATTGGGCAAGCAAATCTTCAGTTGGAGCAACAAAATCGCAACTGGACAAAGGCTAAATAAAAATTTACTCATGAAAACAAAGTAAAACATACTTTTGATTATATTTCAAAACATAGGGAAATACATTCGCATGATAAATTGGAGGTGGCTGCTCCAAGTAAAATAGAAGGATCTTAGTGTGATTTACGGTTAACTAGGGTTGCGAAGTAACTCTTAATAAAACTCCGTAAAAAATTGTTTTCATGCGCCCACTTATTTCTCCACACTTTTCTTCTCACTACCTCACAAACTTACACACTCAACTCCTCTCACCTTGCTCAACCTTTCAAATGACATTTACATTCATATTTATCAAAAACATAAAACTTAGACTCATTAATTCACGACAGATCAAAACATTAATACACAGTATGAGCGATTTTACATAATAAATGATTTTCTGAACTTACAGGTGTTGTGGAGTGTAGATAACAATCACAGAGTGAATGTTTACCCATAGGTATTTTACCAAAATTCATAATTGTTTTAACTCTCTGATGTGTTACGAAATGGTCAATGTTGTATTAGTGTTCAAAACTTTAGTGCTTCAGGTTCCAAACAAAATCACAACCTACTAAAGTTAACTCGGCAAATATGGTGGTTGTTAGTGTGTTCAAGGTCATGATTAGGATTAATATTTCCAACATTTATCAATAGATTTATTGGTTCAAGGAATTTGAGGATTTATTTTTGGTCACTTCATATCCATTTCCAAAGCTAAATTTTGGACTTGGAAGTGTTTTCCAAAGCTAAATTTAGACCTGACCATAACCCCCTGTCTGCAGTTGTTCGTCCTAGACCAAACCAATTGATTAGTTGAATATTTGCGAACCTTCCTGCCTTTGGTGGGGTTTAGGTATGGACGAACCTTCCTGCCTTCCGTTCACCCTTGATTTTATAATTCCAATAAGAAGATGTAGGAATAAGTCAATTTGATATGGTAAAGAAAGGTACGGATAGACATGACTACAAAAGCCTGAACACCAAGCAAGATGCATGTACAACGTGGCGATATAGACGTTGATTTTCACACCTTTGCATTAAAAACCATACATACTGGTAAGTAGCATAATGTTTTTATCACTCTATTTTTCCCCCTCACACGACTTCATCACTTTCGTGCCCTCTGGCTGATCTTGGACATTATTTGTAAAAGAATCCAATTGTTTGTAAAGGGAGAAGCAAAAGGAAGGCTAGCTATCTCTATGGATATCAGGATGGAATCTTTCAAATACGGAATATGTCTGTCTTTGTGGATGGCTACAAGGCAGTAATAAATCTTCACAAAAGACTCTTTTTCCTTGGAATATGAAAGTCTCCTCATGATGGGGAAGAAGAGGGATTGCAAGAAGAGCAAATGGTTTCTCTTTATATTTCTCTTATTTTGGATATTTACACTTTACTATAAATAATTAAAAATTTGATGTTTAAGAATGAATTAATAATCATTAATATTAAGGAGAATATAATGAGAATATGCATTGTAATGTTACTCTATGTCTAGAATATTTTGTGATTACTAAATTACATTACTATACATACATATAAATGTATACTAAATAAACACAATAAGAAACATATTTGTACTTAAATACATATTGCACCATGTTGATCTTAAATAATTCCAAATGTCTAAATATCTTAACAACCAATTTAGATCCATCTTAAATGGAGATTTATCAAGCGATCAAATATCTTGACATGAAACCTCTTTTAAACTGAAAAGAGATTTCCCAAGTTAAGATGGATATAGTTTGGTTAATATAAGTTTTTTTTTTTGTTACTAATTTTTATAATCATACCTTGACCATAAAATAAGCTTCAACCAAGTAATATCATAGATGTATATATTTTATATTCTATAAAAAGATCAAACTTATTCAACCATGTTCATTCCTAATGCCAAACTAACCAATGATTTGGTGTAATTATGCATAGTCACTATTTGGGTAATTTCAAAGTGTTTACAAATTATGCTAAACCATTTTTGAAAAGTTTTCCAATAGCTTGGTAAAACCTGTTAACTGTAATGTGTTTTGAAGAGGAACAATGGATCTTAGCTTACAATTTGATGAGTTGGACTTAAGTATGACATTATAAATAAGAATACATGTTTAAAGCCACTTTTAAACAACAATTCGTGAGAATTTTAACATTTAAAGCAATAATAATATGCACACATGGATTTGAAGAAATTTCATAATCTTGTGACCATGTTAACATCTAAAAGGAGGCACAAACTCAGTGGTATTTAGATTCAAATGTGAATTTATGGAAAGCATCATAGGCTTGATAACCACACATTTGAGATTTCCATATCCAAACAAAAAATATATTTGTTTTCTAATCAAACTAATATATATAACCATTTTATAAAAGCTAAGATCTATCACCAATTTGCCAACACTAAAACAATTACATAAAACTCTCAAAATCAAAGGAAAACAATTGTTTCACCTACATAAACAAGAAAAGTCAGTCTTTTATATAGAATATCAAAGGCCCATTGTTGTGGACATGTCATGTGAGTCTCAACTTCTAAGTTCTAGGCTTCAATGTTCATGTTTATGCTTAAGTGTATACAATGCAAGATTACATGATGTCAATCAAGACACAGACAAGGTTTTTTTTAATAGATACAAAGAGCCATTATGAATGAAGCTATACTTATCTTAAAATCTCATCTTAAAATTTTAATATTATGAGTGTTGCATAATATACCATATATCTTAGAATCAACCAATAAAATAACTAACTGTTTTTACTTTCTCTAAATTTATTTGAAATGGTATATATATATACCGGTAAATTTTTAAGTCACTTACGGAATTAAAGGTTTGAAAACTCAAATAACTATTGACATGCACATTTAAATAAAAAAGAATACAAGTAAAAACCCGTCAAATTTTACCGAATATAATCTATTACACCAGCTCTTTGTTACTTTTGTTATACCGAATATAATCTATTACACCAGCTCTTTGTTACTTTTGTTATATCGTTTCCATGTAAATTCAACATGTAAATCGAGCCATTGGTAATTGCTCTCAACAACTTCACGGTGTATTCTCATATTTGGCAACTAGCACTCATGGTTCTCCCTATACCCATCATGATATAAATCCCTGTGCCCACCATCCTACTATTCACAGTGCAATCGTTGCTTCTTTGCACTTTCCTAAATTGTATTTTCTTTATCCCGAGTCACAATCTAGATTGTCAACGACATCAATCTTACGGTTCAACGTACCGTGCTCTTAACGTAGCCTCATTATTATCGTCTTCGCTGACGTGGCGGAAGGCCAAATATTCGTTGGTACTTCAGAGATTCCTATAAACTTTACCCTGACCTGCTTCGAGGGTCATTGGTCTCCCATTAGGATGCCCCTCGTGGTTTTGAAATGACCTCGCATTCCATCAACCTCATCTTCAAAAGAACCATAACAGTCCCTTCCTTCACTGATTCCTTGTGACATGTCCTCACAGGGGACACAACCCGTGTGACGCAACCTATGAGACAATACTAATTAAAGGCAACGAAATCGAAATGTGATAAAATTTTAATGGGATCTTAATTCATGGGAGATTTAGATTAATTTTCGTAGCTGCCACTATAATACCAAGACACTAAGAGTATATCCAACTCCCTGCCAATTGATATACTAAGATTTTATGGTTTTAGCAAAGGGTTGTGACGCAACTTATGAGACAATGTTAATTAAAGGCAATGAAATGGAAATGTGATAAAATTTTAAAGGAATTTTTAGTTGGTGTCTTTTGTCAGATTTTTTTTTATTTCTTTAACCATATGGTGAATGGGTAACTCCCAGTGCTAATCTATGGGAGACCCAATATCAATCCTCATAGCTGTCACTATAATACCAAAACACCAAGAATACATCCAACTACTTGCAAGTTGATACACTGAGATCCTATGGCAGGGAAACTAAGGTCTCCCAGGGTTAGCCCAAATACACTTACTGTCAAACCATCACTATACTTGTCCCGGTCAAAGTACTTGTCCTGGTCAGAGTTAGCGAAGCAACTAGATTTCGTGCAAGGGGCAGGACTCTTGTTAGTGCGATGCCTACATATATTAGCCAGGGGCAATTAGCTTAGCATATCCGATCTAGAAGAGGAAGACACATAAAACTCGAAATAAAGATTCAGTGCAATGGCGACCGAGGGCGAAAAGGGGCAGGTAAAGCTATTAGGTATGACTCTGAGTCCCTTCGTTGTCCGGGTTCGCATAGCACTTGCTCTTAAAGGCATCGATTACGAGTTCGTGGAAGAGAATATCAGAGCTAAGAGCGAGCTGCTGCTGAAATCAAACCCTGTTCGCAAGAAAATTGTCCCGGTCAAAGTACTTGTCCTGGTTAGAGTTAGCGAAGCAACTAGGTTTCGTGCAAGGGCAGGACTCTTGTTAATGCGATGCCTACATGTATTAGCCAGGCGCAATTAGCTTAGCATATCCGATCTAGAAGAGGAAGACAAATAAAACTCGAAATAAAGATTCAGTGCAATGGCGACCGAGGGCGAAAATAGTGCGATGCCTACATGTATTAGCCAGGGGCAATTAGCTTAGCATATCCGATCTAGAAGAGGAAGACAAATAAAACTCGAAATAAAGATTCAGTGCAATGGCGACCGAGGGCGAAAAGGGACAGGTAAAGCTATTAGGTATGACTCTGAGTCCCTTCGTTGTGCGGGTTCGCATAGCACTTGCTCTTAAAGGCATCGATTACGAGTTCGTGGAAGAGAATATCAGAGCTAAGAGCGAGCTGCTGCTGAAATCAAACCCTGATCGCAAGAAAATTCCAGTGCTTATCCACAATGGAAAGCCTGTTTGTGAATCCATGATTATTGTACAATACATTGAGGAAGCATGGGGAAATAAGGCACCCAATCTTATTCCCAAAGATCCATATGACCGAGCCATTGCTCGTTTCTGGGCTGCCTTTGTAGACGATAAGGTAATTTAATTCGTTTTTAATAATCGCCTGCATTCATATCTCATCGATCCTTTCCTTATCTCCTATTTGTGTCTTCGAAAGTTCAAAATAATATTTTTCTATTTTCCGTATTTCATCGATCCTTTCCTTATCTCATGGTTTTAATGTGTGCTCCTCAGCTCTATCCATGTCTGCGAGGAGTTTTCGCCGGCCATGGCGAGCAGCTACACAAAGCAGTGGAAGATAGCGTTACAAACTTTCTTTTGATAGAGGAAGCACTGCGAACCAACCACTGCTTCGCAGGAAAACCGTATTTTGGAGGGGATGAGATGAGCTTCATTGACATCGCATTAGGTGGTTTGTCAGCGATTATCAAAGGCGCCGAGAAGGCTACCGATAGCGTTTTAATAGATCCAGACAAAATGCCGTTGTTGAGCGCATGGATGGATCGATTCTGCAAATCGGATGGAGTCAAAGAAGTGATGCCGGATCCGGCCAAGCAGGCAGAATCTATATCCATTTGGAGAGCGAATATTTGGATATGATATCACCACCTACTGCTAATTAGGGCGAACTATGCCGGCCTTATAAACCAAGGACAAGCAGAGAGATTATATTTAAGATGAGTGTTATTCATGGTCTTTGTCTTTTTATTCATCTGGTCAGATTCAGCTTTTGAAGTCCAGCTGTTTTATGTTAATTAGTCTGAATAATGTTTTGGTGAATCTCGCCGGTACTATAGAGAGCTTTCCTGTCTTCAATGTCTATTGTTTTATTCTGAACAAGTTTTTATGAATGTCTCCGATACTGTAGCTGTCATTCAGCTGTTCAATGTGCGTTGATTATGGATGTAACAGAAACCGTAATGAAAAGGAAGCGTTGATATAGAATGTAATAGAAACCAGAATGAAATGCAATTAATTTTTTGGAAAGATCCTTTATAGCTAGCATTAAGTGTTGCATAAAATACAAAACTTATGAGAGTAATTTTTATACGGGACCTTGCTGCATTTCGGAAACAATCTGGAATGTGAATGGTACCCAGGACCATTTCTGGGCTTCAAATTCTGTTGTTGGTTCAATATTATGAGTTATCTCGGAACCATTTTCTTTTAAATAAAAAAACGCTTCTGTATTAATAAAAAAACAGATAGTACATACCACATATTTCTTGATTACAGTTGGCTTCTACAGAATTCATCACCTCGGGAAAAAAAACAGTGAGGTTTTTTCCCTGCTGGTCTTAACCTCTAGTTTTGTAATCTTAATCTCTTTAGTTCACTATCCAACATAGTTCAGAAATCTTTTATGATCAAAGGAAAACTGAAATGTGTTCATCTTCTTACAGTATCTATAATCCCTTGAGCAGTGGCATTAGCATCTAACTCTTTGAGAAGTTGATACTTCCAGTATTTACTTCAACTTCGTGTTCAAGTGCTGTAAAAAATAACTTATTAGGATCTTTCCCAATACCTTTTTTGGACTGTAGATCTGCAGTCCAGTTCTGTTCTCTATATATGTGATCGATGTTGATGAGTTGATATGTACTCACCATAGTCTTCATGCGCTTCATCCAATTGTTCAAGATTGGAGGATTGAAATTATTCAGTCCCTTAGCCCAGTCAATAATGCCTTTTGCATCTCCATAGACTTGTAAGTTCTCCAATCCCAAGCATTTCTCTTCTATCAGCACTCCCCATAGTGCCACAATCTCTGCCTTACTATTCGTGCCCTATCCTCCTTCCCACTGAGTATGTACACCCCACATCCACATATCAACCCACTGCAAGCACCATCAAAGAATTCCACTGTGGGTGTATGCCATATGTTTTTCCAGATGATTCTTCTGTGTTTTGTTGCAATTTGGGCTGGTCCTATCTCCAAGAAATATGTAATTGTTTTGATTACATCCACTTGACAGTTAGATTCTTGTTCTCAAATATGAGTGCATTTCTTCTCCTCCAAATGATCCATATGAGGTATAAAGGGAGAAAACGGAATTTGTCATGAGTTTTAAACCACTTCCTAATGAAGCTTCTTAATGTAGTGAATTGCTCCATCGGCTTGATGTCACATGAGTCCATTACTCCTTCCCAAACAACCATCGCACATGGGCAATGCAGAAGTAAATGTGCATTACACTTGCTATTTACCTTACAGAGGAGGCATATCCCCGACCCTTTGAATCCTCTGTTTAGTAAGTTATTCCATGTCAGTACTCTGTCTTTTATAACCAGCCAGCTGAAACACTTTATTTTGTTGGGGAAATCCCCTTTCCAAATTTTATGAGCCCAAGAGTCTCCTTGCTGTCCCAAGGCCTCCCTAGGGATGTCGTATATCTCTTTTACGATAGGATGCCCCTTTTTCAAGCCCCCCAAGCCACCCATGACATGTGATCCTATTGATCATTTAGAGAGAGGTCCACATTTCTCAGTTTGGTGATATAGCCTTCCCATTCGCTGAATGTCCCTAGCACTTTTCCATGATTGGCGATCTATGCACAATGCATCAATCTTGTAGATCTGGTTTAGGAAAGTCAATCCTCTATTATGCAGTAAATTAAGAATGCCAAATGATAGTGTGATTCCCTCCCTACCTTTAATGGCATCCAGTACGATCTTGAAAACTGTCCCATCGAACTAATCCCATTATCCATGGGATTTTTTTCATCATACTCCTACATATGTATGAGGAGTTAGTCTTCTTCTTGGCCCTTCCCGAAATCCACTCCGTGAAAGGCTGTCCATACATGTACTTATCAGAAATGATTCTAACCAAATGCCAGGAAACTACCCTCCACATGTTCTTTATAATCAAGGCACTATTGAAGGTGGTTGGATCAATGATGCCCCATCCCCCTTTCTCAATGGATCCAGCTATTTGTGACCATTTAACAAGATGATACTTCCCACTCGATAATTTCCCATTCCAAACGAATTGGCCCATAATAGATTGGATCTTTTTGATGATCTTCCTTGGGAGTTGGAATAGGTGCATCCTGTATACCACAAGGTTCTATAGAACAACTCTTAACATTATCATCCTATCTCCCATAGACAACAATTTGTTTGTCCATCCGTCCAGCTTCTTTTGGAACCTCATTACTAACCATTCCGGTCCATGATGTTATAATGGTTGGGCTTCAAGTTGAAACCCAAATATGTACAGCCCTCATCCAAGTGTCTCACCCCCACATCTATGTGCAATCTAATTTCCTCTATCTCTGGATCAACATTCCCATTGTGGATGATGAAAGACTTCGATCCATTCATGCACAACCCCAAAGCTCTACCAAAAGATGCGGCGAGGCCATGTATTGTTGTCCATTCAGCCAAGGTAACTGGACATCCGAATAAGAGGTCATCTACGAACATCAAGTGTGTAATGGTGATCCATTTTGTCACTTTGATACTTGACATTGCCCCACCGCTTTTGCTTCCCTAAATTTTTCCTGCTTAGGCTATCAATTACCATAAGGAATAGCATAGACAAGAGGGCACACCCTTGCCTCAACCCTCTGTAGGCTGAGAAGATTTTGGAAGATTTTGGACTGGATTCCGTTTACAACAACAAAGTTTGCGGTCTTGATGCACACCATAATCCATCCAATGACCGGCATGGACAACCCCACTTTGATCCTAATCAATTTTAGTAAATCCCAGTCAACACGGTCATAAGCCTTCGTCAAATCAACCTTTAGCATACAAGACTTTAGGTTCCTCGATTTGATGGTATGCATAACCTCCTGGGCAATACCAATAGCATCATGAATCTGCCAATAGCATCATGAATCTGTCTTCCCTCGATGAATCTAAACTGCTCTTCCGAAATGAATTTTGACAGTATCGACTTCAACCGCCTAGCAATAACTTTAGAAATCAGTTTGTACATTGTTACAAAGTGATATCCACCAAAAAAAAATTCCGCAAATGTTTGAGGCCTTTTCCTCTTTGGGATAAGGGCGATAAAGATGGCATTTACAGCCCCAGGAATAAGACCTTTAATCCTTGATTCCTCCATCGCTGCCAGCCTGCACAATTTTGCTGAATATTGGGTAAAATTTATGAAGTTTTCCATCTAACTTTCTAGATATATTTGACTTCGGGCATATGGAATGTGAAGTCTTTATCAAGTTCTCCGACCGACTTTCTAGATATATTTGACTTCGTACGTATATGGAATGTGGAATATTAAATTTACAGTTCGGTTGGATTTCATATATGATATAACTTTCCATGTGTAATTTTTCATAGATATTATTATTATTAATGGAAGTTTTTATTTTTTGAATGTGCATATTTTCGTATACTGATTATGATTTAATTTATGGTTATCGGCTAGTGCATCTCGGAATGGTTGTTATTATAATAAATTTCGAGATTCAAAATCATTTAATATTGAAGTGTTCCGTATATATATCGTTTTTAAGTTAGAAGGAAAGGGTATGGGAGGTTAGAAATTTATAAGAAGGAAATAAGATTAGAAATAATAAGGAATGGGTTTAAGTTAAGAATTATTAAATACTTTTAACTAAAGATATTAGGATTATATTTTAACTTACTAAATGATGGGATGAGTTTTTAAGTAATGGAAAATGGGTTATGAATGTTATTTGATAAAAATGGATTATGTATTTCAAAAGGACAAGTTTAATAGAAAACGTGGGATTATACCATTTTATAATAGTTACTTGTGATGGAAATTGGGGTGTGAGCTTGTAAAAGACAATGCAATTGTGTTTTTTACAAAATTTCTGAATTCTAGGTAGTATTCTTTTTTAACTTTTTTAGATTGCACTAGAGCTTTGAAGGAAGGATTGTGTGGGTAGGATTGTTTGTTGTGTGACATGTAGAGGGTACTTTGAGAATCTATTGAGCTAATTGGAGTTATTGAAAACACAACTTTGAATTTTTTTGACAAACTTGTTGTAAATCCCTAGAAGGGAAGTGTGCAAACTTAAGGGATTATGGAGTAAAGACTTCATTGGGTTGTGCAAGTTGAGGGAAATGAGAGACTATAGATTGGAATTGCTACTAGAGTTTATTATATTTGCCTTGACACCTTAGTATTGACTATTAGACTTAGTTGATTTAAGTAGTCTTTTACTTGGTGGAGTCATAATGCCAGCATTGGGGTGATATATTGTTGAGAGAGTTCAAGTAGTAATGTCTATATTTGGCTGGAATATTTGGGGTTTATTGTCAGTTGGTCCTTTCATTAAAGATAAGTATTTTTTATTATGCATGCTTTTATGTTGTTTATTATGTATTTTATATGTTTAAATTAATATTATAAATGGATGCACATTGATTGCAAATTATTAGGAATGCATAATTGTCTCATATATTTGGAGTATTATATTTGGTATCAAAGTGATTAGTTTATGGAAAATACGGCCCATGTTGAAAAATATTTCAAAGTTATAATATGTACAAAGTGAGAATTTTAGTAACATGGTTGAACATTGATATGGGTACATTGCAATGTGATATTAGAGTGAAGGTTACAACAATTGGGTTCTATGGGTTAGAAACAAACATCCAAAAAAAAAGTTGTATGTTGCGTACAAAATGTTTGGTGAATTTCCTCAAGGAAAAAAATCGAGAAAAATGTCTAAATAAAAAAATTGTAAGGTTCAAAAATAGCCAATTGTAGCAAAATTCAATGGTATATGACTTATAGACGCATGAGTGTTTAAAATTTGCAACTATATGTTTAGGGTTATCTTAGGCCTATGTAATAGTCATCACACTTAGTATGAGTAAATCCATTTAATAAGTAGTAAATGTAAATATAAGGATATGCCTTCAACCCTACTTTTGTTACCATTGATACATGAGTCCCGAACTATAGAAATTTTAAAGGATTGTCTCAACTTGCAAAAATAATAGATCAAGAGGATTAACGTGCTAAGATAATTCAAGATGTTACTTGATGATTGCTCATGGTGATGCCCTTGTAATGATGTTGCTTGACTAAGGACAAACCTACAAGTGAGAAGTTTTGTTGATAATGACATGTAGAAAAACTTGATTATCCATGGATGATGTAACACCCTCCTCCCATATCTACCCAAGCAACTGGCTAGTTGGGGTAAACACGAGACGAGAGGCCATTATGATATGATTTGAACTCTGCATAACTAGGATTCTTCCCAACACTCAGCTTGGAATAAGTGTCCTATCATCCGTAGTTATTATTTTGCATTTATTTACTTTTATTACTTGGAATTTTCACCAGGGCTATTACAGAACCCTCCCTGCCACGCCCTCAATTCTTTTTTCGCGAATTGCCCAATGTGAAGCTCGGCCAAACACTTAACTTTTTCCATCATTAACTTGTTTCCTGAACTATGCCTAACATTCATCTTATTAACATGTTAAAGTCATTCAATGTGTGGAAATACATTAAACCAACATTCAACAACAAGAAACACAATCCAATATGCAGTTAAGAATTTATATTAAATTATGTTTGACAATCGACAGGAGTAAACACTTCAATCGGTGTTTTACAATTTTCGGGCTATCGTGTAGCTCGACCTTGGGCCGCTGCACCGTTCAGCCTCACCCAAAATACACCACACACGACTTCTGCGTTTCCATCGAATACCTCATCGTGCCCGTCACACTTCTCCCAAGCTCACCATCGTTCACCGTGGGCGCGTTCACCTTGAGTCGCCCCACCGTAATCGTTGTTCGCTGTTCGGCACAGTTCGTTGCCTCCACAACTCACCACACCAATTGGCAGCGGGCGCCCATACACTGGGTTGCCCTGCTCGTGGGTTCAAACACTTGTTTGCCCAACTTAACGAGTTCGGCCTTCCACCCGACGGTGTGACCTGCGGTCTCCTCGCCAAGCCTATCGCACTTGTGTTTATCGCCACCTGACCGCAATGTTACCTTCATTCAGAATGTGCGCCCGTCATGCGGGCTCATCTCCGCTCACCCAAGCTAACTCGTTTCCAACCACGAGCTCACCATTAGACTTGTGAGATGGTTGTTCCATTCATTCTTTTGCTAATGTTCGCCTTCATATGTTTATATGGTCGCTTGCCAAGGTGGGGGCTTCGGCCGATGGCCAAGCCGACCCAACCTTTCAACATTTCACCATTCTAACATGTCGTCTCGGGGTGGGGTGCCCGCACCCGGGACCGCCACCCGTATAAACTCATGAGTCGCTCGATACTTAGCCATTTTACCAAAATGACTTCACATGTCCGCCTACCCGCTCGCCTAGCCAACTCGTCGCCCTCGCCCGAGCGCGCGTTTGCTCACCGGTTCACCCAACCAACTCATCACCCGCTCGTCGTGCACCCGTCACTGACATTGCAAATCCTTAGTTAAATGCACCAGGAGGGCGCGTTTGTTTTTCCCGAACTCTCCAATGCCTTGTGGGTGTTACATTCTCCCCCACCTAAGGTCACTGTCGTCCTTGGCAATTCAGCTATCCTTCATAACCTCCTGACATACTTCACAATCTTTCGCTTCCATCTCCACAGTGAGTCCTCTGTTTCCCAACTATCTTCATTTGACACATCCTTCCATCTAATGAGAAATTTCCATCTCATGTTGCTCCCAAGTCTTGTCGTTCGAAGATCCAAAATCTTCTCCAACACAAGATTCAGTATGTCAACAATCATAGTTGGCCCCCTTGGTGGCTCTACTCTGTCTGGATGTTTTGCATCAAGTTGACACTTCTTCAACTAACTAATATGGAAAACGGGATGTCTCATATGCATGTGGCGTGGAAGCTCCAACTCATATGCAACCTCCCCCACTCGCTTCTTCACTCGAAATGGTCCTTCATACCACCTCGTTAAAGATCTTGTAGTCCCCTTAGGTCGTTGAAACTGATCTCTAGTGATCCTGAGAAAAACCATATCTCCCACGCTGAAGTGTGCATCCTACCTATCCTTATCTACCCACTTCTTCATCTTCCCCGCAGCTTCGTGCAAGCGCAACTGTGCTAACTCCAAAGTCTCATCCCAAGCCTTTATGAACTTCTTCACATGAGGACTCCTCAAGGAACCTCTTGTCACTACGGTGTGCGGAGTGAGTGGTAGTTTCCCATTTACCAACTCAAATGGATTATACCTTGTCTCAAAACTCTTCTACACGTTGTAGCTGAACTAAGCTACATTCAAGAGTTCAGGTCAATTCTTCTGATCAGCTGTCACATAATGTCTCAAGTAGTGTTGGGTGTGGAGCATGATTGTTCAGAGGTCTTTGTTTCAGCCGGATGTATACCCTAGGAAGTGTGTACTCCCCTCCATGCGAGGGGGACTTGTACCCTCCACGGGGGTTTGGGGGGGGGGGGGCCGATCCCCCCCGACTGAGGGGTCCGGGGGCGAGCAGTCCCCCGACGGGGGTTTTGGGGGCAACACCCCTAAAGCTAAAAACAAATGTAAAATTTCCTTGTAAAAATATAGTAATTTCTAGTCAATCTCGGTCGTTCATTAGGCGGATAATCTAACGGTAGAAATTATGTTTAGTTTAGGGTTTTTTGCGCTAGAAGGCAACCCCTCTCTTTGTATGAGGGCATTGTATTTGAGGCTGTGTAATAGATGTGTATTCTCTAAGAAAGAACCAGAGAGGTGAGACTGTGAGAGAAAACAAAGGATATTACAGCTGATCTCTTGTAGGTTGTGTCTCTTCATTTTACTGGATAATAGAAAGGAAGGACTGGCTATTCGAGGTGGACGTAGTGCAAACTAGGTGAACCACATATATCTGTGTTTCTCTTGTTTTATGTGTTTTCTGTGTTTATATTTCTGCAATATTTTATGTGTTCCATTGCTCTGTAATATATAATTTTCTAACAACTGGTATCAGAGCCGAAGGTCTATTTCGTTGATAGACTCGCAGGAAAGAAGGGTTCCTCGTTTGAGTGGGAGCAATGGTGGAAGATGGTAAGTTTAGGGTTGAAAAATTTAAAGGCCAAAACTTCTCGCTCTGGAAGATGCAGATGGAAGATTATCTGTATCAGAAAGACCTGTACCTACCATTAGGCGGAAAAACAAAGATGTCAACAGGTATGACAGATGAAGAATGGAACCTTCTCGATAGAAAGGCACTCGGAACAGTACGGTTGTGCCTCGCAGCATCAGTCGCCTTCAACATTTCGAAGGAAACAACGACAGAGGGTTTGATTAAGGCATTGGAGAAACTATATGAAAAACCCTCGGCCTCAAAACAAGGTATTTCTTATGAAACGGTTATTTAATATGAAGATGTCGGAAGGTGGATCTGTTGCAGACCATTTAAATTATTTTAATACTGTTACAAGTCAGTTATGTTCTGTAGGGATAAACTTTGATGATGAAGTTAGAGCTCTGTTATTCTGGTGCTCATTGCCAGAAAGTTGGAATGGTTTAGTAATGGCCATTAGTAACTCTGTTTCTAGATCTAGTACTTTAAAGTTTGATGATGTTGTCGGTGCTATCCTTAGCAAGGAAATGCGACGGAAAAACTCCAGTGAGACATCGGGTAATGCTTTGAGTGCAAAGTCTAGGAGAAGAAAAATAGAAAGAGGAAAGAGCTCAGGATATCATAGTAGATCAAGGAAAGGTAGATCCAATTCCAGATCGGGGATAGTGTGTTGGAAATGCGGAAAGAAATGAGACCTAAAAAAAGACAGTAGATCTCGGAAGGGAAAATAAGGAGATGCACAACAAGAAAACAATCATGAAGCAAATGTGACAGGTGAGGTGTTACAAGATGCTTTGGTTCTTTCTTTCGAAAATATTACTGATTCCTAGGTGGTAGATTCAGGGGCCTCATTCCATGCCACACCTGATAAGAAATACTTTCATGACTATGTTCAGGAGATTTTGGACAAGTTCGTTCGGGTGATGATAAACCCTGTAAAATTGTTGGAATGGGTAAGGTTCTTGTAAAACAACAGAATGGAAACCAATGGCTACTAAAGGACGTAAGGCATTTTCCAGATTTAAAGAAAAATCTGATTTCAACAGGGCAGTTAGTTGGTGAAGGTTGTGTGACAACTTTCACAGATAAAGCTTGGAAGGTTACCAAAGGAGCCTTGGTAATAGAAAAAGGCGAAAAGGTTGGTACATTGTATTTATGCAATGGTATTTCTAACTCTGTTAATGCTTTAACTCCAAAGGGCAGATGCACTATATGGCATCATAGGCTCGGACACATGAGTGAAAAGGGGATGAAGATTCTTCACTCAAGGAATTTGTTGCCAGGTTTGAAAAATGTTGACTTCTGTGAGAATTGCATTTATGGAAAACAAAAGAGAGTCATATTTCTCAGAGTTGGGAAAGAAAAGAAGAGTGAAAAATTAGAGCTTGTGCATACAGATGTATGGGGACCTGCTCAGGTATCATCTCTCAGTGGCTGTCATTATTATGTTACTTTTATTGATGATGCAACTAGAAAAACTTGGATTTATTGCATTAAGAATAAATCTGATGTATTTGATACTTTCAAGAAATGGAAAGCTTTGGTTGAGATTGAGACAAGAATGAAATTGAAGTGTCTTAGATCAGAAAATGGAGGTGAATATTACAACAAAGAGTTTGATAGGTACGGTTCAGAGCATGGAATTCGTAGAGAGAAGATAATTCCAAGAACACCACAAGAAAATGGTGTGTCAGAAAGGATGAACAAAACAATCATGGAGCGTGCAAGGTGCATGAGATTGCATGCAAGATTGCCTTTACAGTTTTCGGCAGATGCTGTAGATACTGATGTTTATCTAATAAACAAAAGGCCTTCAAGTTCCTTGGATGGTGGTGTTCCAGAGGAAGCATGGATAGGTAAAAAGGTAAACTACTCTTTTTTAAAGCCTTTTGGTTGTGAGGCCTTTGTCCATATTGATAAACAAAATAGAACAAAGCTTGAGGCAAAGTCAAAGAAATGTACCTTTATTGGATATGGTGTTAATGATTTTGGTTATCGCTTATATGATTATGAAAATCACAAAATCATTAGGAGCAGAGATGTAATATTCAATGAAAAGGTCTTGTTAAGAATCAGTTGCAGGAAAAGAAACAGGAAAAAGAAAAAAAGGAATACATAGTTCTTGATGAAATCACTGAAAAAGTAAAGGTGCCTGAAAATAATAATAATCAACAACCACAACAACAGCTACCACCACAACAGAAACAGGCACCCCAAACACCTGAAAGCGGTGTTAGAAGATCTACCAAGATAAGTAGACGCCCTGAACGATACTCTCCTTCATTATATTATTTATTGTTGACTGATTCCGATGAACCCGAATGTTATGAAGAAGCAATGCAGGTTGAAAGCAAGAAGAAGTGGGAGGTAGCCATGGAAGAAGAGATGGACTCCTTAATGCATAACCAGACTTGGGATTTATTCAGGTTGCCTGCAGGAAAAACTACATTGAAGAATAAATGGTTTTACAGGTTGAAGGAAGAAGATGGAGGAAAATAGAGGTACAAAGCTAGACTTGTGGTGAAGGGGTTTGCACAGAAGAAAGGTATTGATTTTGATGAAATATTTTCTCCTGTTGTTAAAATGACTTCAATCAGAACTATTTTGAGTCTTGTAGTAGCTGAAGATTTGCATCTTGAGCAGTTCGATATAAAGACAGCCTTTCTCCATGGGGATTTGGAGGAAGAGATATATATGCAGCAGCCACAAGGATATGAAGTGAAAGGGAAGGAGAAACTTGTGTGCAGGTTGAAGAAGAGCTTGTATGGCTTAAAACAGGCTCCAAGCCAGTGGTATCTAAAATTTGACAAGTTTATGTCTGAACAAGGTTATACTAGATGTCACTCTGATCATTGTGTTTATCTGAAAAAGAAAAATGATGGCAGCTATATTATATTGTTATTGTATGTAGATGACATGCTTGTTGCAGGGTCTAACATGCAGGAAATAAATGTGCTCAAAAGAAAATTGGCAAATTCATTGCAATGAAGGATTTGGGAGCTGCAAAACAAATCCTTGGTATGAGAATCACTAGAGACAGAAAAAATCGCAAATTAACATTGTCTCAAAATGAGTACATACAAGAGGTGTTGAAAAGATTTAATATGCACAATGGAAAACTAGTTAGTACACCTTTTGCTAGCCATTTCAAACTTAGTAAGGAAATGTGCCCAAAGACCCAAGAAGACATGGATTATATGTCTAAAGTTCCATAGGCATCAGCAGTTGGAAGCTTAATGTATGCAATGGTCTGCACAAGGCCTGATATTGCACATGCAGTGGGAGTTGTAAGCAGGTACATGAACAATCCAGGAAAGGAACATTGGATGGCAGTGAAATGGATTCTCAGATATTTGAAAGGTACCACAGATCAAGCATTATGCTTTGGTGGTTCAAACATTTCTCTACAGGGATATGTTGATGTAGATATGGCAGGTGACAGAGATAACAGGAGAAGCACTACAGGATATGTATTCACTGTTGGTGGAACAGCTGTAAGTTGGGTTTCAAAAATCCAAAGTGTTGTTGCACTTTCAACAACAGAAGCAGAGTATGTTGCTGCTACAGAGGCTAGTAAAGAAATGATCTGGTTACAAAGGTTTATGGGTGAATTGGGTAAGGAGCATGATAAGGGCACGTTATACAGTGATAGCCAAAGTGCCATTCATCTTGCAAAGAACTCAGCATTTCATTCCAGGACTAAACACATACAGCTCAAGTACCATTTCATACGATCAGTGTTGGAAGATGGACAGTTGAAGCTGGAAAAGATACACACTAGCCAGAATCCTGCAGATATGCTAACAAAAGTTGTAACCAGGGAGAAACTGAGAACATGCTCAGTTTCAATTGGTCTTCAAGGATGACGATGAAGATGAGAAACGGCCAGGTCCAAGAGAGGAGTCATTGTCCAGCAAATGAAGCAGCGATGGAGTTGCTACAATCATTCTCCAAGTGGGAGATTGTTGTGTGTGGAGCATGATTGTTCAGAGGTCTTTGTTTCAGCGAGATGTATACCCCAGGAAGTTTTGTACACCCCTCCACGCGGGGGGGACTTGTCCCCCCCGTGGGGGTCCGCGGGGGCCGATCCCCCCCGGCTGGGGGGCCTGGGGGCCAGCAGTCCCCCGGCGGGGGCTCAGGGGCAGCGCCCCCGAAGCTAAAAACAGATGTAAATTTGCCTTGTAAAAGTATAGTAATTTCTAGTCAATTTGAGCCGTTCATTAGGCGGATGATCTGACGGTAGAACTTATGTTTAGTTTAGGGTTTTTTGCCCTAGAAGGAAACCCCTCTCTTTGTA
>APFE031679894.1:0-23156 GCA_000404065.3 Pinus taeda | reverse complement strand
CTGAAACAAAACATTCAACTGCAAAATACCTATCATTCATTGTGTCATCATTGAGTCAGTCCTTACAGCAACATTTCTTCAACTTGAACTATGATTTCGTGTTGTGGGCTTGCCTACAACGAGTCGCTTTCTATCGACATCAGCACATTATCTAGAGAGTTGACTTAGAAATCGTCAGTACCTTGGAGTCTGCATGCATCAATGGCAGGTTTCTCCCCTTCGACGTCAGTTTTCATCATTGACTTGCGATCGAAGGATTCCATGAAATGTTCGACATCGACTCATTCATTCACATCTCATGGATTGTGCTGGGTACTTTGAGAACATTGACATTACTGGTGGTCTCTCTCATGCTTGTTAATAGTTTACATTATTGACTGGTAATCAAGTGGTTTCTACCATGTTCGACATCGACTCATTCATTCACATGGCTAGAATCGTACCAATTCGGGAACAGAAATGAAGACCCTGGATCTAGTTTCCACCATCCAGGCTGCGAGGAGTTTTGTATTCATTATGTTTTAGACCAATCATAAACAGATGGCTGCGTCCATACTGTGTCTACGAGAGTCTATGATTATGATGTATTATGAAATCATTCTTGTACCAGAATAGTTAGTTCAATAGTTTAAGTTTTGATCTGAGTATGGGAATGCCTACCTCAGTATGATATGATATTTTACATGTATTTTGTGTTGAAAATTGCAGGTTCCAACCGGGCTATCCACAAGATGATCCTCGAAATGATAAAGCACTTCACCCTTCTTATATGATTTAACACCCTTATTTATTACAGGCTTCGTACTTTAGGGGGCAATCTGTTACACTGAATTTTGTCACCTTGACTATCTGCAGTTTATGTGGCCTCATCAATAGCCACATTGTCCTCTTTGTCAAGCCCCATACCTCTGCTCTTCATGTCAAAACTTCAAAGAGAGAGAAAGTCACTTGAACACATGTTTATCTCTGGGTACGCAGGTTCTCTCTACCTTGCCTGTGTGTACGCACTCCAAATACATTAGACCTGCGTAGTAATACGCTCTGTATACTAAAGCTAGGGTGCGTACCCCTGTAAAGGTCAAAAGGCGCAAGTTTCATCTTTAAAAAGTTACTTGTGGTCACTTCTAGAGCCTTCTAGAAGAGTTTTTGACGTGTATTGAGCGCCTCCAGATGGTTCATGCACCCCTATGATAGAGGAGCTTATCCCATCAAGAGAGGAGCTACCCCATCCAAAAGAGGGAGTATCCCATTGATGTTGGAACTGAATAACCTCTTCTAGAATACTATAAATACAGGCATTGGGCCAAAGGAGGGGAGGTTGAAAGCTGAACATTCTAAAGGGTAAATGCTGCTGGAATTAGGACTTCCATTTGTTGACTTGTGAGGAGAGATCACTATCCTTCCTTGTTGCCATAGTGGGAGTGGGTGAGCTTGTCAAAGTAGAGGAAATCTCTTGCTGGACCCTGGGAGGAGCTTGCACAACACCAAGGCTCAGGTTGTAATGGTTCCTTTGATTATTTAATACAAATAAGTCCATTCTTCTCAATGATTTGTTAATGAATTATTTCATGTATTCCTTGGTCAATATGATAGATATGCTTTATTTTATGATGAATATTCAGATGCTATGTAATCGTTTGCTTTGTTAGTGTATGAAGGTCTGAAAGTGAAGGAGGAGCTCATCTGGATCAGCAAGGCTGGACTGCTACAACAAGCGTGGGACCTAAGGTAAGATCGAAAACATTTGAATTCTCATAGAATGATGTGTATCTAGAGAAGGATAGCTCTTGTTTGGTTTGTTTGTCATTAGAGAGTCTTAGACTCCTAGGAAGGTTGGATTTGTCCGCAAATATAACTCATTCCGTGTGACAATCATTCTCGACAACATCCATGGCAAAACATAGGTATTATGTTATATTTGTTGATGGCTTTTCTCGAAAATGTTGGATATTTTTTATGCATAAAAAGGATCAAACCTTCACAAAGTTTTGTGAGTTTAAAGAATTGGTGGAGAAATATTTGAGCAAGAAGGTTAAATCTCTATGGAGTGATAATGGTGGTGAGTATGTCTCAAATGAGTTTAAGAACTTCTGTTAGCGGAAGGGATTAAACGAGATTTGACACCACTCCATAACCCTTAGCAGAATGGGGTGGCCAAGAGGAAGAACATAAGCATAGTAGGGTCAACGAGGGAAATGTTGCATGATCAAGGTATCCCACTAGACTTGTGGGTTGAGGCATCAAACACAACAGTTTATTTGCATAACCATAGCCCACATCAGATACTTGGGATGGAGACACCAAAGGAGGCTTATTTCGGTAAGTGGCTAGATGTTGGTCACTTCAGG
Organism: Pinus taeda; assembly: GCA_000404065.3. Taxonomy (NCBI): domain Eukaryota; kingdom Viridiplantae; phylum Streptophyta; class Pinopsida; order Pinales; family Pinaceae; genus Pinus; species Pinus taeda. The sequence continues at coordinate 20,808 of APFE031679894.1, read as the reverse complement.
ATTTTTGGGTCATTGGTATATTTCGATGTGATCAAAGATGCATGAAAGAAGCTTGAGCTAACAACAGAGTTGGGATACTTATGGGTATACTGATGCATCTCACAACTATCGGGTGTACTTGCTGACCAACATGATGACAGTGGCTTGCAGGGATGTCAAATTCGATGAGGAGAAGGCCATGTAAGTTTACCTTGAGAGGGAGCTTCAGCTACATGCAGTTGAGGAGATTTTAGCTGCTAAGGTTGAGGAGCCTCAGATTGATGTGGAGTAGCCACATGCAAAGGATCTAGGAGTGGAGACATCCACTCAGGCAGAGTCTTCCAGAGATGGGAGAAAGCACACCAAAGAGGCGGATAGGTTGTTGTCAGATGCTAGAGAGAATGTGTGAGCACACACATCATAGCATAGATAGTGTATGTCACCTAATAGGTACGCTAGATGCATGGCTCTTCTGAGCAGATGTGTTTTCAAAGAGCCATCTACCTTTGAGGAAGCAATGTAGTAGCTGATTTGGTTTTATGCCATGGTGGTGGAGTATGATTCTGTAGTTCATAACAGTGTTTTGGATGTGGTCCTTAGAGTGGAGGATAAGTCTATGGTGAGCTCCCATTGGCTTTACAAGGTAAAATAAAGTTGCAGATGGTAGTGTGGAGAAGCGTAAGGGCATAAGGCTAGATTTGTAGCCCATGGATTTTCGCAGGTAGAGGGGATTGACTATGATGAGATCTTTTATCTTCTTACAAGGTACTCGATCAGATCTATATTGGAACTATCAACATAGATGTGGTGGAAGATACATAAGATGGATGTAAAGACAACCTTCGTTAATGACACAATTGAGGAAGAAGTGTACATAGATAAGCCTGAAGTTTTTGAAACCTATGACCGTGAGTCACATGTGTACTAGCTCAAGAGAGCATTATATGGACTGAAGCAAGCACCTCGTGCTTGGTACACCAGGATAGACAACTACTTTACCGGTTTGGGCTTCACGATGAGTGAAGTGGATGTGAACCTGTACCACATAGTGGTGGAAGGTAAATTGTTGATCATTGTACTTTATGTTGATGATCTCATACTGACAGGTGATGATTAGATGATCAAATCTTGCAAGGAGGACCTTGCAAGAGAGTTTGAGATGAAGGACTAGGGGCTCATGCATTACTTTCTAGACATGGACGTATGGAAGGGTGATGGGGAGTTGTTTGTGTCTCAAGGCAAGTATGCCAACGAGATACTCAGGAGGTTCCACATGAAGAGCTGCAAGCCTATGGAGACTCCTCTAGCTGGTAGCTAGAGGAATGAGGATTCTACTTTGGGAGAGGTAGTGGACGCTACTATTTACATGAAGCTTGTGGGTTCACTCATGTACTTGTTGAACACTCGACTAGATTTATGCTATGCAGCTAACCATCTTAGTTAAGTGATGATTAGGCCTACCAAGTTGTATTGGAAGGCAGCAAAGCATGTATTTATATACCTCATGGGATCTAATCAGTATAGATTATGGTACAAACACACAAAGTGAGTGAAGCTTCAAGGCTTTGTCGATGCAGGTTGAGTAGGGAGTCCATCCGACATGAAGAGCATATGAGGGGGGATCCTTAGTATTGGGTTAGCGACAATTTCTTGGTACAATAGGAAATAGAGATCGGTTTCACTCTGTTCGGTAGAGGCAGAGTACATGGTTGCAAGTCTGACACAATGTGAGGCCATAATGGATCTGACTGTGATTTACTTCAATGTCAGAGTTGTATCAAACTCTCTAAAAATCCAGTTTTTCATGATAGGTCCAAGCACATTGATATTCGATATCATCATCTCAGAGGTTGTGTATTGAGGTGAATCATGTTGTTAGAGTACATTCCCATGGAGAAGAAAGATGTTGACATTTTGAAAAGGTCATTGTCAAGATGTCAATTCGAGTTTCATAGAGATGGGATCAAGGTAGTTGGTAATCCCTTTCTTGTTGAGAGGGTCCAGTGTTGAGAAATGACAACAATAAATTTTAGTTTAATTTGTCCTTGAATTAAGCTAAGAATTAAAATTGAATTTGATTCTCATAGCAATGTGTAAATAGTTAATTAAGTTTAATTAACTTAATTAGCCTAGGAATTTTGAGTTGGAAGTCTTTTTGTAGTCATGTAAGTGTTCTCCCTAAATTTTAGGGGTCCAGTATGAATATAAATTGAGTTGTAATTAGATAACTTAGTTTACTGAGTTATGGTCAGTTAAATTAGTTCTAACTATTTGTGGAACTAATAGAGAGCTAACAATCAGTTGGTGCACTGGGGCATCCACAAGTGTTACTCCAGTTAACTGAAGATTCCCTCATGAGAAACTCATGCATGTTAGTTTAGAGAAAGACCCAGTTGAGACTAGAGTGCAGGGACATTGTACTATCAGTTGTAAATATCATGCATGCAATCAGAGAAGGACCTATGTTTGGATTGTGCAATTTCAGAAGCATGAATTCTATTTAAATATGGGCTATTCATCCTAGGAATTGTGCAAGGAAATAGGGGCTTGGCAGACATTGGAAATTGGCTAAGTGTTGGCTAATAAAGGGCTTGTGAGGTAGAGAGTTGAGCATACTTGTACAGAATTGTTCTTGTGAGAACAAGATTTGTATCTTCACTCATATTTATGATTTAATGCAATACAGATAAGCGGGGTTTTGAGCTATGGATTTCCCTAGGAAAACTTATTGTGTTATGTCCCATTGATTTGTCTTCTTCTTGTTCATATTGCTTTCATCGATCTATTGGCTTCACTGGTTGAAATTAGAAGTAGATTCTTGTCCTGTGCTTTAGTAAATTGCATGAGATTGTGAATCTACAAGAAATTCTACACTTGTTCTCTCAATTTAATTCTCAACTCTTCTTCCTCGTATGTGAAGGTGTCCCGAAATAATAAGTCATCAAGGTCAAATTCATGTTCACATGAATAAGTGAGCCGAGACATGAAATGAGAGGGCGTCAAGCAACCAAATATCATTATATAAGTATAATTTTCTTCACAATACCAATTTCCAATATCCTTGATGGTATTCCTTGCTTCTTTGGATAACCTAGGTGTTGGAAGCCCAAACAAGATCTAGTGAGTTTGGGCCATAAATTGATTGCAGATTTCATAAAATAAATATGGCTATTGGTATACCCACAACTCTTGGAAATATATATGAATATGGGTGAGATTTAGAGTCCATTTCATAGCATCTACCAAATACATGACTTATAAGATAAGGTGCTTTGATTCACTGGGATGTAGATATTGTGTGGGGTACTATTTATTGGTGCATTCTTTGAATATGTCATTTTCCCACCACTAAACCTTTATGAAAATTATAGAGTTGGTATGGGTTGCAAAGAAATTGTTAAAAAATTGCTTTCTTAGCTTAACCTCGGCCTGCTAGAGATGATACATTTCATGGAATGCATTAACCTTTAGAGAGGCTAGATTTCATGTTTTTTGTTAAGAATGACTTCTTGCTTGAATTTTTTCTACACCACTTCCCATTTAGTCTTGTCTTTACATGACATCCTTGACATTCTAGTGGAAATTTGATGAATCTCAAACTTTCTAATGTAGCACATTGTCGTGTAGCCTTCGCTCTCTGCATTGTAGACACATTGGCATATATTTGATAAAGCTCACCCAATCTAGATAAGTGTTTCTTCCATCAAAAGCCCCTATGTCTCCATAGAATATTTCACTCATAGGAAAATCGAGCACTGTGGGCTATGTAAAGTTGATTTTGGTCCCCTTCCTTTGCGTGGTTTGTACATTTTATGGATTAGATATTTTTTAAGGCTTCCATGCAAATACAAATACTATAAGAAATACAATAGATATAGTTCTTACAAAGAGATTTGACTCAATTGCAGTAGCTTACTTATATAAAGATTGAACTAGAAACAAGAGAGTCGGTGAGCAGTAGGTGCAAATTTAGTTCAAGAAATACAATCAGGCCAAAGGATAGTGTAATTATGCAATAGTGCGAGAGTGACATGTAAGGCTTGATCAAACACTTAAAAAAAAGGTGATGTAGTAAAAACTAGAAAAGGATTTTAATGTGGTCCTAGGTGATGTTAATTCCAATATCAATGTGTTGGAATAATCATGGGGAGATGGTAAAATGTTGGAGTTTAAGTAGTGATGGCACAAGAGGAAGTTGTTGCCTATGAGCATGATTTTCTATAAGATGTGTGCAGGGATTAGTGAACCAAATTTAGAAAAAATCCTCTCATTAATGCTATAAATTCGCGCCCATAACCATTACGACTAATGGTAAAGTGATGGGTTGGAAAACATAGGAATCCTCTTGGAGGAAGTGGAAAAGGCTCGCTGAAGAGGGTTTGGAGGAAAAGTTCCATTTAAGGTAGCCCACTCTTAAACCAAATAGAGATAAATGAGATCGAAAATTTAATGCTTTTCTCTTATAAGGTTAGTACCAAGGGCTCACGAGAAATCAATGTATATTGAAATTGTTCTCAACAACTTCCTTTGGCATCAAATCTTTGATACAAGGTATGCAAGAGAAGCATAAATATTTCTCTACTATAATGTCAACATCATAGGATTAGTGAAAGATTGAACTAGTCATTACGATAACCCATTAAACATATAACCCTTGATCTATGATGCGAGGCATTTTTGAAAGAACGAGAGAGGACACTCAACACATGGTTGGTGTAAAAAGAGTACTTCTTCAAAGAATATAGATTTGTTTTACCTTCATTCTACAATATGGGAGGATATAAAACAAAATGACACTTTCTTGATGAGATGACTATGAGGCTTAGGGACATATAAGATCTGGCACTATCGTTGAATGTCAACAAGAAACTGTAAATCTAGGGGCCCTACAAAAAAATAAGTTTAGCTAGGGGAGGGTTTTTGGGCACAACAGAAAATGCTTTGAATTATCCATTCAAGTTAATAGATGGTTTTTTTTTTTTTCCATATCTACATGAAGAAAATTAATTGTTATATATTTTTTTAATTTTTCTTGTTTATCATTAATAGAATTAAGTTACGCAATATATTTTGCAATTTTAGATTAATGAAATATATATTTTTTAATATAAATAAATTCAATGTTCTTGACTGACCTTAGTGAAAGTTGATTGTACCATGTGAAAAAAGAGGAAATTTGTTATTTGTTTACATTACTCGTGTTGCATTGTCACAAATATTTTAAACAAGACAATCATCAACTTATACCCACACTAAAATTTATTATCAACTCCTGTAAAAAAATAATCTTCTAAAATCCTTACCCAAAACTAGGCTAGTGTGACGATAACCAACCCCTTTAACATTTCGTGATTAAACATATTGAAAAAGGGAGATTAAACAACAAATATCATAGTATACTTAATCTAATTTATTTTTATTTTTCTACGTAAAGCTAAATCTATTATATTAACAAGGAAGTAGTAAATTTACATCATGACCGTAGTCAAGCACACTGCTCCTGCGGGAGGTAGTTCTGTCCAAAACATGCATGCATGAAAAATGTCTATTTTTGTTTCCCACGTAGGGGAATAATCTTTGAAACATGAGACAAATCAAAAACTCAAAAAAAGACCAGACGAGAATGATCACTGAGACACGAGACAATACCAGAAACCCATGACCGAGTCGCCTTACAACCTTGCTCTGTGGAAAGGGGCATTCTACAAAAAGAGAGGCGTGGATGGCCTTCCTATTCATCAATGGGCTCTTCAGTAATTCGACACCAGCACCTATCAGGTGGTTCCTCTAACTGTGTTACATTCTGAGCATCAATGCCCAGATCTACCATCATTGTCTCCCGCGCGCTGCTTCATTGCTCATTTGTTTCCCGCTGAGGCATGTTCTCCGTAGCCAGCTGCAAAGATGAAGAGCGGTCCTCGATAGCCCTCGAATTTTCTGCTTATGTCCTTAAATAAACAGCTAAACTTTCCTCCTGAAACACCATTGTAAAATAGGCTATGATCCTAGGCCTGTTGAGAGCACTGTCAAAGGTGAAAATGGTGGAGCCTGTGGCAAGAATCGGACCGGGTCGAGAGTCAGAGGCTCGAGACCTTCCTCTTCTACTGCGAGAAGAAAGCTCTCTCCTTGGAGGATGATTCAAGTCGTTGGAGGATGAATCCGATGGGGCTCTGCTCTACTGCCCTCTGTGACTGCCTACTCTGGGTATCAATCGAGGCATCCTGCAGATGATAGTGGCCCAGATCCAGAGATTTTGCTATGGGGCGATAGCCTGGATGCGGCAATGCCTCCTAATTGAGCCTCCTCTGCCTAGATTGAGCATGTTCTTTGTGTTTGCCGAATCCCTGCGCTTGTGCATTAACCAAAAACAAACACATATATCAGTTTCCAAGAGAAACGAATGGGAGGGCCAACTTGCGATACCTGAGCAATACTCGGGGAGGGGAGTGACTAGCCTTGCAGAGAGGACCAAGATAATCAGCACCAGCGTCCAATTCCTTGCCTTCTCTCTGAGTTTCTTATCATGCGCAGAGGAGTGCCAGAAGAGCGGCAGAGCCAACGAATTTACCATCTCCCTCAACCCTTCTCCGGTTTTAAGGTTACAGGCCATGTCTTGGGAGTCGCCTCCCATTACTGCTCCCTTGATGGCTTGAGCCTCCCACTATACGCTAATGTGTGTGAAACTTAATTCCCTCGTTGTGAGCCTGGTGTTCCAACCGAACCGGTGATATAACGTACCCTAAGTGACAATCATGCAGATGAGCCACGCGCCTTGTATTATTTCCCTTCCATGTATCCTGTGCAGGTCGGGCAAGTGGCGTTCCACCCCGCCCATCCATTGTCCTTTCATGTTAACTCTCAACACTAACACCCGCATCCGGGGTACTTAATCTAATTTATTGATGATATGTTAAATTTCAATTAATTGATAATGTTAATTAATTGATAAATTATTGAAAAAATATTGAAAAAATATTACTTTTGATTTCATTAAGTACTCTCATCTTCATTATGTAATTAGAAATAGATACTATGGTAACAATCAACATATTCCACACCTACTAGGGATGCCACTTTTAGGAATATGTTAATTTTGTTAAAAGTGTTTTAATAAATCAAAAATTTATTAACTTAGCATAGGATTGACATTAATCTTCATAATTTTTTAATTAAAGGTGATTTGATATGTAACTTTTTTATTAATTTAAAATATTTATTGATTTTCTAAATATTTGAGTGTTCTCACTTTCTTTATGTAACTGGAATGTAATTACAACAATCATCACAATAGAAAATTCGAATAATATTGTCTAAAAAATAAGTTAATACAATCATAAAATCATGACATATTTAAAAGAAGATTAATAGTTACCATACAACATAGTTTATGTTTTTATGAGTAATTAATTAATTAAGGCCATGCTTTTTCTTCTTCTTTTTTTTTCTCCGGGGCTGACATTTTCTAGTTATTCAAGAGTGTTTCTATTTATGTAATCTGTCGTTATTTATGCATTCACATCTCTGTATTTCTTATAATGAAAGCCATGTTCACATAGCTTTTGTCTACACATTCATAGTCTACATAATCAAATCCATATTGACATAACTTTGTCCATTTATTCAATTACACTAGGAGATGCTGAAATAACTTTTATTATAGGTATAATGTTTTCACTATGCATAATTTTGGGTATGATAAATTATTCATTGTAATAATAATTTTGAATCTTGGTATTGGAGGTTAAATAGCTAAGTTTGGGGGGGTGAACAAATATGTGGAGGAAGGAGAAAGGGTGTGCAGAAAGTGTAGGAAGTATGCAGCGCAGAGGGGGAGTGAACATTTTCATTGTGTGAGTGCGAAGGTGGAGTCAAATTTTTCATTGTGTGAAGTGCTTCTCCACACTCTCTTATCTCTGAACACACCCCTTCTCTGCACAATTTCTTTGCACACCCTTTCTCTTGCACTTCCCACACACCCTTTCTCTGCACAGTAAAATTGTAGTAGGTTCATATTAAATGAATATTTCAAAGCTACTTCTGCATATTTCTTTAGCCCATGCCTTGACTCCACATACTAAATTATCTTTATGCGCACTACAGAAGAGAAAATATTGACTCAATATAGCCACTGGTCCTTCACAGACTCTCATGCACTCAATTTCTCTGCACAACCTTTGTGTCATACTTCCCTGACAACCTTTCTCCTGCCTCTGCATATCACAATATTAAACTTTTTTGTGGTCCCTTAACTCCACATATTAAATTAGCCTTATGTGAAGTGGAGAGAAAGAAAGCTTAACTTGGTATAGTTCTTTCTCTTTAACAAACTCCCCTGGACACAATTTCTCTACACTCTTTCTCTCACCCTTTCGGCACACTCTTTCTTCGTAGAATAAAATAGTAACAATTAGACCCCCAACCCCCTTGCTTATATAAGGGACCTGAAACCTCGTTATTTTTAGCATCATTGGGAAGTGAAATGTCCCAAAATTTGGTTAAAATTACAAAAAATGTGAAAAGCAAATTAGATGCTTTGATGCTTTTGGATTTTATTTCCTAGAAAACAATTAGAATTGGCACAACTCATATTTCCTTGTAGTTTATTTACTTAGGCTTTTGTCTCACTTTTCTAAGTTCATTTATGAAATTAGGTATTGTTAAATATTTTGGATCCTCAATCTCGAGTTAAACTTGTCCCTTTGTAAGGATCCCACACAAAGAGGTAAGTAATGTGATAATGGAAGAATATTTCATTATGAGGAGTGAAAATCATTCCTTATAGATTTTGTAGTAGCTCTTACATAGCACCCCAATCCCACATAATGAAAGCAACCTTTGCTTATCTTTCCTCCATATCTCCATATCTTGCATAAGGAAAGGCATCTTCACATAGCTATCGGGTGGTATAAATGCAATATTTACACCAACATTTAATTTGTCAATCCAGGTAAGTAAACTTAGAGGCATAGCACAATATATGTCAAAATATGACCTTAGGGATCTATTAAGTAAAAACCAAACTCCTGCAAGAAATTCAAAAGGAGTATCATTTAGGAAAAATAAACAAGACTCTTTAAAGCAAAGTAAACACACTCCGGAATCTACTTCTGGCTCCTCTTTTGGGTTGAGTTGACTCCTGCAGTAAGTCTTCCTCAATTGTCTAGGGGACAAGCGAATGTAGGCCCCATTCAAAAGAAAGCGATTCAAGAAATAAAGAATGTGAAACCTCTTAAAACATTATTGTTATGTTGCAAACATGAATTTAAACTATAAAGCACACAACAACTTCATTCCAACTAATCTAAGGAAATAATTGAATGATTTAAGAAGAATCAAAATAATAATGCATTACTTATTTTAAAGAAAATTTAGTACTTCAGTTGTAAGATAAATATGCAATAAGAACCAATATATAATTCATGTTGTTTACTCTAATCTTATTAAATACTTCCTTATAATATATGCAACATTTTATTATAAGGAAGAATTATGTGAGTGTTTTCTCAACAAGATTCACAATCTTTCCTTATGCTGATATGAGCATATGCTTGCAAAAGTGCAGGAATAAATGTTTTCCTGCAATAATGCAGGAATAAATGTTTTCCTACAACAATGCAGAAATAAATGTTTTTCTGCAAAAGTGTAGGAATAAATGTTTTTCAGCAAAAGTGTAGGAATCTGCCTCATAGAATATTCAAAGGAAATTATGAGTATATGTTCAGTTAAGTTAACCAAAATTCTTTCTTAGCAATTATTTCACCATTGTGTTCTGGAAATAAACTTTGTTACATAGCAATGAGATCAGGGTAGATCTTTGTAAGAATAAATAAGAGATGCAGTTAAAACATTCACCGTTTCCTTTAGTTCAGCCTTTATGAAAATACATCCAAAAGAATTGATATTAAACTTAAACAACCACAACAGTAAAATAGAGCTTTTGGAATGAAATTGAAAATAAAATGACTGAAAGAAGAGCTACGAAATGAAATTGCGAAATTATCTTAGACCACACTCACACCAAGCAAACTAAAATGCGGCAAATGAAAGTTAAGAGGTGTGGGGCAACGGACTCGCTGGTGGGCCCAACCATCCAACTCGTTGCCCTTGCAACAATTTAAATCACAATATTAGAACATTATAGAGAAACAAAATTACTCAGAAGTGATTTCCAAATAAACTCATTTCAGAGTAGAAACTAGAATTCAGAATTTAATGCCAAGGAAATTCATTTTAGAAGTCTTGTTATAGATTCATTAAAAAATGCAGCGCTGGCTCCAATGGTCCCCTCCATAGATCATCCCATTGGTGCACAGTTCCTCCTTCCCTACATAGAAAGATCTAATTCCCTATCTGCAAATGAAATACAACTTACAAACTACAAACTGCCATCCTCCCCACACCTATGTAGCTCCTCTCTTTTATATTGATTTTTACATGATAGTTTCTTTAGCAAATAACATGGGGATTGAATCCTAACTGATATTCATCAATACAATATCAGTACATCCATTTACTCATTGAAGGAATGAAGGTCTGGCACGAATTTCCCGAGTCCGTTTTCTACACTTCTGGAAAAATCAATTTTTTTAACAAAATGCCTCCAAAGAATTTCGTGTATCTCCTTAACCATTACGAATTTCGAAAAACTGTTTGGAGGCAATCTATATTGTTATATTTTCAACAATAACCTCTCTTAGAATTTTCTGGTTCAAATCCATTGCCTCAAAAATTGTGCATGAAAATGACTATTTGAAATCTAAGATGCTAAAATTTTGGAAAAACAATTTATTTTTATAAAACTGCCTCAAAGACCGTTATGTAACTTTTAGGACATTACGAATTTTAGAAATTGGTTTGAGGCTTTGTCATTGTGCTATACTGGGACCAAAACCCATGTTCTATAATTTATTCATTTGCCTTCACGTGCATGGAAAATGAGGCAGAAATTGGCAGTTTGGAAACTGCTGTGAATTTGGGGCTGAGGCATTAATTATTGCCTAAACATAAATCCGTATGAGATAGCTATATATTAGCTTATGTGGAAGTGTTCAAACACCATTTTGAACAAAAACCTCTTTCATATTTCCCTATAGATGTGTCAATGTATGAAAGCCCCAAATTAGTGCAAGTATCTTGGTGCAGGCAGAGTTGATGCAGGAATGTTGGTGCATGCACAGCTGGTATAGGAATTGCTACTACAGGAATGTTAACACCTGCCACAAAAGAGCCTGACATTAATAATATTTTCACATTAAATTAACAAAAAAGAAGATTTCATAGATCAACAACTGTCAGCTCTAAATGCCTCTAAATGATAACTTAATAATGCATAAAACGAATAATAATGATTATAGACACTTAGTACAGAGATAAAATTATACACGTAAATCATGAAAAATTGGACAAAATGGAGGCTCAACACTCCCCCATGCTGACTTTCTTGCATGTCCTCATGCAAGCCAAACCATACGACCATAAAAGCATGGAAGAAGGCAGGGGACATGTTTTAAAGATCAAATTATGATTTCCAACAAAAGTGTCAGCAAAAAATATTAGCAAGGAAATATGAAGATATCATGGTATGTCATCATTTAAAGTATTCATAAAGTCTGGAACATCATGTTGCACTAAAAATTGTCACCTTGACATTCTGCTATCTGTATGAGCTCATTACCAGTCATACTTTCCCCCTCTGCAAGTCTGAAGCATCAGTTCCTCTTATCAAACCTTAAAAATAAGAGAAAAACCCTCAAAAGTCTTAAAACTCTGGCTCCACACTTTCTCTTTGTATTACGTGTGGTCCCGCACCTAATGGTCATGTCTCCTGCGCACCTGATCACTCTCTCTGTGTTAAAGGTGTGGTCCCCTGTAAAAGTTAAAAAGGCACAAGTATATTATGAAAAACTCACTCTCAGTCATTTCTGGAAGCTTCTGGAAGGAATCTTGAGGTGGCAAGTTCGCTCTCTTAAGGTTCATGCATTCCATACCTTAAGGAGCTAACCTCTTGATGTGAGGAGCTTATCCCTTTGAAGGAGGACTCTATCCCTTCCACTACAACAAAACAGGCAATTTGTGCCAAATTTAGCACCATATTTTAGTGTCTTTTTTTCTCAATTAGGATGAGTAGCCTGGTGCTAAATCTGGCTTTATTGTACAATTTTTAAAGCATCCTTTTTTGCACCAAATTTTGCATCTTTTTTTACGCCAAATTTTGCATCATATTTGGCACCAAGATTTTCATTTGGTTTTACAACAGGTTTTGTTTCTAGTTTTGTGCCATTTTTTGCATCATTTTTTGCTTCCTCTTTTGTGCCACTCTTTGCTTCTAGTTTTGTGTCATAATTTGCATAGAGTTTTACACCATCTTTGGCATCTGATTTAGTGCTTTTTTTTACATCCAGTTTGTGCCAGTTTTTGCATCTAATCTTATGCCATTTTTTGCTTCTAATTTTGTACTTATTTTTATATCTATTTTTGCGCCAATTTTTATGCCTTTTCTTATACCATTTTTTCCATCCAATTTTGCATGCATTTTTGCACCATTTTTTGCATCTACTTTTGCGTTTTATTTTCTCCCTTTTTTGCATCATATTTTTCATCTAACTTTTCATCATTTGTTGCATCCAATTTAGAATAATTTTTAACACCATTTCTTGCATCCAATTTTGCATCCTTTTGAGAATCTAAATTTGCATCCTATGTTGAACCATGTGTTGCGTCCACCTTTGCATCCCATTTTGTGTTTATTGTTACGTTCAATTTTGAGCCATTTTCTTCGTCTACTTTTGCATTTGCTTTTGCACCAAGTTTTGAATCATTTGTTGCACCTCATTTTACATCCAATGTCGCATCCAAATTTAAGCCATTTCTATGCCCATTTTTGCACCATTTTTTTCTTCTCTTGTGTCCAATTTTGCACCATTTTTTATGTCCAAATTTTCATCATTTTTTGTATCAAATTTTCATCACTTTCGGCATCCAACTTTGCATCTTTTTTTTCTGCCATGTTTTTTGTCCACATTTACATCTCCTTTTTCACCTAGATTTTAGTTTGAATTTTCATCTAGTTATGCATTATTTTTGGCATCCTTGGTTTCACCTTTTTTTAGTCGCATTTTGCATCTTGTTTTTTTTCATTTCTTACATCCTTTTTGCACCCAATTTTGCATCATAATTTTACACCATTCTTTACATCCTCATTTTGGTGTCCATTTTTGCATCTTTGTTTGCGCCCAATTTGGTATCCTTTTGTATGCCCTATTTTGTTCCCTTCTTTGTGTCTAGTGTTGCACCCTTTTTAATTTTACTTTAAAACCCTTTTTGCATCATTGTTTGCATCTTGTTTTGATGGCTAGTTTAACATCCAATTCTACTCCAAATTTTGCATCCATGGTTACATCAAATTTTGACTTCTTGTTTAGAGTTTTAATTTTATTTCCGTTTATCACCCCCTCTATGGGTTCATTTTAATAATTTCATTTACATAGTGAAATATGTTACAATTTCTAAATATCATTTTTCTGTATGATTTAATGCATGGTTAGATGAACATAAAACCCTCTCAGTTTATCCCGGAAACCTAGGACATGTTGATTAAGAGAAAGGTTGTTTTAAGGCTCGGGATTCTTAATAGATCAATATGTAGAGTATAGATTAAGAAAAAGAGAAGGAATTCCTGTGAATCCTCGCATGCAGGTCTTCTTGGAGTTTTTAGTGTAGCTAGGAAGCGTTCCTAGCTAGCTCCAAATCTTGGTCTTGCACATAAGAGAGAGAATACAACAACGTTCACAACACAATATCTTGATAATTGAAACTTTCAAAAACATATAAATATTATTGAATAAATAAATATAAACCGAAATCCCATACATTCATTAGTTAAATAGAATAAGTAAATAATGAATATAAACATATGGAAGGAAGAACAACCGATCTATATTAATAAAGGAGTTGGAGGAATGTTAGAACCATCAGATCTAGTTGCAACAACACGTCCCCCAACTCCTAGCTCCAAAACCCTCCCTCTCAAGACAAATCTCAACAACGTGACAATACAAGACTTCTCATCATTTTCTCAATGGCCAAGCCTCCAATATATAGGAAAGTGAAGGCTATGAAGATTTCCCAAATTCCTCATTAGTTCAATGTGGGAAAATCTTTTGGGTGAATAATGTTTCCTTGTATAAAAATGGCCTTTTTCACTTTTTATATGCTTTTGTGCTTAGCAAAAAGCTTCCCCGTGCTTTATGGCTCTTTCTCGCTTTTGTATGCTTTTATTTTTTAGGAAAATTCCAAAGATGAGGATAAAGATATCACATTCCACCATATGAGTTTACGAAAGTGAACAAGAGTGTCAAATTCAAATTCTAGTTTGCTTATGTTTTAGTTTCTTTTTTAATATATATTTAGTTTTAGTATTTTTTTATTTTCTAAAAAAATATATTTAGTTTTTGATATTTTTTTGTATAAGAAAAATTATATTTTGTTTTTATAAAAATGGATCAAACATTGCATTCATGCTAAATTTGTGATTTTATGATAGGATTTTGAATTATATACAAAAAAGTAACTTAATGCCATGTGTTGTGCCGCTAAGATGGGTATTATACATCTCTTCCTTACTAAGTTATAGAATGTGCTTGGGTTTTCTTAATGCAATAAAACTAATTATGCTCTTCATTATATCTTGAGATGTTCAACTTTAACCTAATAAAACAATAAAGTTAAAATAGGTTTTGCTTTGTCCTTTGTAGATCTTTGTCCCCATTAATATTGGTCTTAATAGATTAATTATCTTATGGTGGCCTTGAGTCATCACTTCCATTAGTTGCATGCTTTTTAGTTTTCTGTTAGTGACATTTCTTAGGCTTGATAACATGTTATTTAATTTATCAAAATGTGTTATTGTCTATATTAATGTTAAATATTAATATTAAATATGTTGGTTTTTTAGCATGGTTTAGCAAAACATTCCCAAAAGGTTTATAGACTGTATTTTATAATGTAATGATTCATTGCTTTGGATTTTGTTTTAATGATTCATTAATTGATGAAATTGTTATGGATATTTTTTTTAGTATATTAACTTGTATGTGATAAAATCAAAAGCCACCTCTTTTTTAGATTTTCAATGGTCAATTTCCCTTAAGGCCATCAAGTTCACCATTTGGTCCCAGGTTAAGGAAATATAGGAGTCATGAACAGGAATTGTCCAAGCACTTAAATCTTGAAACTTTTTTTTTAGTCACATTATACTTCCTTTCTGTGTAAATTCTCGATGAATATAGTCTCATGGAACATGAGGGGCCTCAATAGTAAAGGAAAAAAAACACTCTTAAAAGAAAAATGGTACACAAAGCACCCAACAATAATGTTGATATAAGATACAAAAATATTAAGTGAGGTTCTACCACATATAATTAGCAAATGGGGGAGTAATTTCCAATAGTAGTGATTGATGCTTAGAGATACTTGGGTGGAATGGTTATTATTTGGAATGATTAGGACATCAAGGTTACCAATATGTTTACCTCTTTTCGCATTATGACAATACATTTTTTGTTAATTGACATCGAGGACTACTACCATGTATCCAATGTCTATGACTCCAATATCTCAAATGGAAAACCTCTATTTCTCAATTATATTTCTAGCACAAGTAATTTATACTCCCAATCTCCATGGGTTATTGGGAGTGACTTCAATATTATCAAGTTTCTCGAGGAAAAGAAAGGATGAATCACAATGTTTAACAATATATTTTGTAAGCTATACCATTAAAACCCTAAACTAGTCTCAATTAAAGTTTTCAAGCAATGGGTATCCAACCCACACATCTGGATCAATGAGATGTAATACATGTGTGTGTGGTGACTAACTTAATACATTATACTAATAACTCACAAACTTATGTATTTCTCTCTGTCACATAAATTGATAGTAGTGTGACATAAGTAAACCAAGAGTAGACACGAAACCCTTAGGCAACAAAAATTCCCTAGATCCTCAATTAGGTGCTTAAATGATGAAGTGAAAATGCGAGGGGAAAAGTGAACTTCATGATTTAACCATCACAAACATGTGATCAAGTGTGACTAGGAGTGTATATATTCATATGTTTTCCAAAGAGGGAGTGAATACATGAGTTACCATTCATTGGGCCTTATTTTTCTTTCTTTTTTATTTTTATTATATATAGGACTTAGGTAATAAGGTTTTCATAAGTTTGGCACAACTCATAGATATAACATTTACATGAATTTTCACCTTAACCTTAGAGATTAGACTTAGATAAATCATTAAAGTGTATCTTTAATTATTTTGGCTTTCACTTTTTTATTTTATTTCATCACAAATGACAAAAGGGGAAATATTTTGCCACAAATGTATGAATTCTTAATCATAAAGGCATCATGCAATGAAAACAAATTAATGATTTTATTCTCTATGAAAATAATGGGTATTCTTGACAAACGCTTATGCTTGTGGATGTCCCCTCTCTGGTTGAGAGGGAGTGAGGGTAGACACCATATTATCCATGTGTCATGTACTATGGCGAGGTCTAATAGTCGTAAGCCTAGTAAAGACAACAGTAGGGAGAATAGTGGATTGGATAAACGTTTGGGACCAATATTCTTTGAGAATTTGTACTTTGACTAAGACTAACCGTCATAAGTCAAGTACATTAATCCAAGATAAGAATAGTCATGAGGATCGACATTTCCTATGTAAAATATTATGATAGTGGATTAGGAAATGATAATTTGAGGACATACCTAGTGAGCTTCTTGGTGGGGTAAGTTGTTGGCATTATGATTCTGGTTTGGCTCTATGGTACAGGTGTTGTACTTGATGGAAACTCACTCATGTGGTAGATATTAGTTCAGACACTCAAAATCATGGAAAATGAGATACCCGCAGGTGATCCTAAGAGAATCTACGGACCCGCAGGTGCTCCGACCAAGACGTGCGGACATACATGCAGGTGCTCCGTTCAGAAGGTGCGGACCCCAGTTTCACTCTCTCCAATGCAGAAAAGCACGTGCACATGGGAATATTTATGAATGGTCCATTGTATTTAGCCCGACATATTTGATCCTATGGTTTTGCATCTACAAATATTGATCCAAGATATTGGGTTCATGGTATTGTGTTATTATGGTTTTGGACTGTGGTATTGTGAAAGGCTTGCCTATAAAAAGGAAAGGAGATCTCTTGGCTACACACTTGTGAAATCTGAATATCTTAAGATCTGAAATTTTGGGTGATTGGTTTAAAAGCTAGATCGAAATCAAGGAGAAAACTTAAGGCAAATCTATTGATAGGTCGTGATCTCTCGGGCGCATGAACAGATCTGTGGATCTGACTGACTGTGGCACATTGGAGGACTATTAATTTGGCCCTAATCAGAAGTTCGCAAGGGATCCACGACGTAAGTGCGGGGGTACGCAGCGCAGGAGAAAGCTCAGTGCGGGGGTACGCAGTCTAGAAGAAGGCGTAGTGCAGGGTACACAGCAACGAAGAAGGTGCAGTGTGTGGGGTACGTAGAGAAGTGCGAGGTATGCAGCACACAAGAAGTCACAGTGCAGAGGTACGCTGTCAGGAAGACAACGCAGGTGCAGATCTGGGGAGTAGTACGCAGAGCGCAAGAAAGATCAAGTGCGGATCTGCGCAGTTTAGACACAGAAGAGCTGTGGATATTTGCAGGTTTATATTGGTCAAGTTGTGGACTTTTCTTTGAAGTATTTGTTGGCTGCCTTTTTATCTATTTGTTGCAGAGTTCTGGGTTTAGTTTACTGGTATTGCCTTTCTGTTTACAACATTCTGAGAAATTGGGTGATGCATTGGTTGATTGTCTAAGGGGTTTGGTTGATTCATATGTACTTGTTGATTATTTGATGTCCATGGATCCAGTTTGAAAATTCATGAAATGTGGTCCTTAAAGAAGTAAAAAGAGCAAAGGGGGTTGTAGCTCCCTTCCAGGAGAGACTGGAAAACGAGAGAGGGTTGCAGCTCTCTGCAGGTTGCAGCCTGTGTACTGGTAAAGGACTGCACCAGTACAAAATCATTGTGAAAGAAGTTTCTAATTGAAATAAGATAGAGACATATTGCAGCAGGTGGTTTTCACCCACATTGGGTTTCCACCTTATATCTAGTGTTCATTGGTGTGATTATCTGTCTTTCTTGTTCTTGCTCATTATTATATGGTATTGACATACAAACTAATGGTCAATATCTGAAGAATAAATTAAAGTATAAATCTGGAAGGTATATTGAAGAAAACTTCATAATACTGATTCACCCCCCCTCTCAGTATTATTTCCAACAATTGTTATCAGAGCAAGTCCTTTAGAAGAAGCTTGATCGCTTGAAGGAATATCTATCATCATGAGCAACTACGAGAGGGAAGCATCAATCAGGCCACCAATTTTTGATGGGACAAACTTCGTATATTGGAAGGTAAGAGTTACTCCCTATCTTCAATCTCTTGGTACAGAAGTCTGGGATATCCTAGATACAGGGTATACTTTTCCATCAGCAACTCCTACAGATCCGGCTGAGAAGAAGAAATATGAAACAAATGCAAAGGCGGTCAATACTTTATTAGGATGCCTATCTCAATCAGAATTTTTCAAGGTAATGCAGTTTAAATCCGCAAAAGAGATATGGGACAAGATTGTTCTGAGCTATGAAGAAGACGATCAGGTAAAACGAGAAAAACTTCAAACCCTCAGGATTCATTATGAAAATCTCAAGATGTATAATGATGAAAGTGTGGCTAATTATTTTCTTCGTGTAGATGAGATTGTTAATTGTATGAAAAATTTGGGTGAAGAAATAAAAGAGGTTGTTGTGGTTGAAAAAGTTCTAAGACCTTTGTCCTCTAGATTTGAATCTAAAGTTTCTGCTATAGAAGAAAAGGAGAATCTACAAAACCTTAAAATGTCACAAATGCACGGAATTCCAACTGCTTACGAAATGAGGAAAGGAGGTCCATCAGACATGAGAGTAGTTGCCTTCAAGGCTTGAGGCAAAGGAGAGTACTATGAGTCAGGACACGTGTCAGAAGAAGAAGAAGAATCAAATTTTGTCAGAAATCTTCAACGGGGTACTGGAAGATTCAGAGGTAAGTTACCTTGTAAATGCTTTGCTTGTGGAAGAGTAGGTCATTATGCTGCAAAATGTCCTTATAAGGATAAAGGAAAGGAACTTGTTAGATGGAACAAGAAACAAGGTGCAAATAAGAAAAGCTACTACGCTCATGAAGATAGTGATGGTCTATCAAATAATGATGAAGATGAACGAGGTAATGAATATAAACTGTTAAGGCCTTTGAAGATGATGATTACATGGATGCTATAGATGTGGATGGCTTTTATGAAGAGATTTCTAGACTCAAAACATGTTTAGAAGAAAAGAATATGATCATTGATACTCTGCAATTTCAACTTGATGAAAAGGAAAAATTTCTTGAGAAGTTAGAATGTGTGTTGGCCTTAGAAAAGAAATTGAGAAAACAAAGGCCCTTAATCTTAAATTTGTTAAAGGATCTGAAACTCTGGATGAGATTATCAATGTGCAGCGTTCCCCTCTAATCAAGACAGGTCTAGGGTATAATGGTGAAACCTCTCAAGCTTCCACCTCCAAAAGTTATCTTGATGCAGCAAGAAGGAGTGAGCAAAAGCCTAATAGAAATCATGAGGTAAATCAAGGACAGTCTTCATCAAGAACGAACAAAGACTATCAATAAAATCGGGGGAAAGCTACCTTAAGGACAAACAGAAGCTACAACCAACCTCAGGTAAAATCTTCCCAATTTTCTTCAAGAATGGATGACAATCGAAACTACAATCGTTTGGCTGGTAGATTTGAAAATCGCAGAAGTTTCTTTAATGGCCAATGTTTCTCTTGCCATAACTTTGGTCACAAAGCAGCTCAATGTGTTGCCTATAATACAATCATGACTAGAGAAGTTCAAAAACAAAGAAGTATGACTGGGATTATGAAAAGGACCTATAACAACTTTTCGGCACTTGAAAATGAAATTGAATGTTCCATTTGTAATAACTTCGGTCATGAAGATTCTGAATGCAGGAGTAGGTTTCGGCAGACAAAGGAACAAACCTTGTTGAACAGGTAAATCCCCTCTGCAGACAGAGGGAATCCCACTAGCCCAAATGGGGTCTAGCAAGAATCACACAACGCTAACACGCAGGTTCCTAATTGCAAATCAAAGATCGATGATGATGGCCTACCTGGATTCCAACGCTAGTACTTGTAGAAGAATTGTCGCTCCTGTTCCTTCGCTCCAGTTGGTCACAATCCCCACGATCCTTGTGAACAGACACCTGCACATGCAAAGAACGAAAAAAATACAAGCATAAAATCCAATAGATGAAACTATATATCAGTCAGAAAAGATATAACTCAATCATCATTATAAAGACACATGAGTGGAACCATAATGATAGTCGTCTATTAATGAGTAATAGGCAGAGAAAGATACAACCAAGGTTCTGACGTTGAACCTATTCTCTGGCTGGGCGAGCAGCTATGTATGCCTTGCAAAAGACCTTCTCTCTCTCAGGATTCCGGCAGCATAACCTCCCTATGCTTAAAAACTCTTACTATCACTCTAGCATTACTCCAGCACTCACAAAACTAGCTTGTCTAATGCATGAGGACATGCTTTTATAGATGGAGAAGGGAGGAAGATACAATGTACTAGGACGCCCATTGTGGATTGGCATTATCCCTGAAAAGCTACTGAGGATAGTTGTCATGGATAAATGATGACTCTCGACCTCTATCATGTGGATTTTTCCCTCA
>APFE031679888.1:0-11971 GCA_000404065.3 Pinus taeda | reverse complement strand
TCCACCAGCACCACAACCTCGTCCTCCTCCATCTCCACCACCTCTTCCACCTCCACCACCACCTCCTCCTCCTTTACCACCACCTCCTCCACCTCTGCCACCTCCTCCACCACCACCACCCCCTACTGCTCCTCATCCTCGTCCACCACCACTTCCTCTGCCTTAGCCTTCACCTCCACTGAAAACTTAAAAAAAAAATTAAAACTTCATATCATTTCATTCTCTTTATTTGTAAATACTTATTGAGTCATTATCTCCTCCTCCTCCTCAAGAAAAAAAACCAATAAATTAAAACTACATATCATTTCATCCTCTTTATTTATGATAATTATTGATTCATTCTTTACCGTGATAATTCAGATATCAATATATACATGATAATATCACAAATAATATGTAAAAAGATATACAATATAAATAAGTAATTATGAGAACAACAATTTAATTAATAAAATTTTGTAAAATTTATATAAATAGGATGAAACGTTGTTGAAAGAAATAACAGCCAAGTCAATGTTTATTCTCAATGTCCAGAACTATTTAAAATCAATAAAATCAATAAATTAATTATATAGAATCTTTAAAAAATAAAATAAACAACCATCACAGTTACCATAAACATAAATTCTCTAAACCCGAAATATAATTAACATACAAACACAAAACACATCACGCAATGAAACTTCAAAAAACCTAGGCTATAATAATAATAATAAACTATAATAATATTATTATTATAATCTAACATATCTGATCTCAAATGGAACTACAAATGGAACTACAAATATGTTCCTTTGTCATTGGACCAAATCAGGTTACGGTGGCCGAAACACAAGATTAAAAAACAAAAGTACTGTATTTCAATACCTTTTCTGAGTTTCAACTCTCTTTCAACTGATTGTAGCCATTCAGCTCTGTTTCAACTAATTGTAGCCATTCAGCTTTTACTGTTATCTGTGTTTATATCTCAGAAGGACTACTTGTAATTGTGTGTAAGGAGCGACGAATCTTGATGACGAAGTGCTCAGACTTTCCAATGTGTGAGCAAAAGTATCAATAAGTGCTTCCCATAGTTGCAGAAAACAAGACTCGAAGAAGAGGCAGAGGTTTCAAATGTTCTGTAAACAAGTTCATTTTTAATGTTTAAAGTTCATAGGCATTTTCAATAGAAGTTCGCACGCTTCCTCGTAATTTCCACGATTTCCTGGTGAGTGTTGGAAAAATGAGTACCTATTGTGCGGAGGTCCAAATCCCACATCTCAAAATCTATGTGCTGAGGTCCTTGAATGCAATAAAAATTCAAACTCGTGCATTTATTACCCTATCTTTCCGTCAATGAACAACTTCTATGTTATTAAAATATGGATTATTTTTAAGATCTTAACCCTACGAAGATTATGTTGTGTGGAATGGAACAATATATTTATGTTTGGGGTGGGAAAATAATGAGATGCCGAGATCGGATATCTAGCCAACCTGAAATCGGTTAAACATTCCACCCACCTTTTTCGATCTTGGTTGCACAGCTGGAGGAAGGATTGGATCTCGTGTGGGCCTTACTGGATACTGGACGATTTAAATGAGATGATATGAGGCCACCATCTATCGAAAATGGCAATGAAGGGTAGTATTCAAGTAATTGAAATTAGTATCAAGAAGTCAATAGATTTTACACTAACATGGAAAAACGAGTTTATACTTGTTCTGGAAGCTGAACCTAAGGGAGACCGGCAAAATGAGTTTATACTTGTTCTTGCAACCAACACAAATTTGGAAGCCAACACAGAGGATCTTCTGGAACAGAAAGAGAATTCATAAAAATGCATTGGACCAAATCAGGTTACGGTTGCCGAAACACAAGGTTACAAAAACAGCAGTACTGTCGGTATGTATTGCTTCACTAAATGTATTTCAATACCCTCTCTGTGTTTCAAGAACAGAAGCAAAATCTTGATGACGAAGTGCTCAGACTTTCCAATGTGTGAACAAAAGTATGATGGAACACGAAAAGTATCAATAAGTGCTTAGCATAAGTGCCTCCCATAGTTGCAGAAAAATAATTATAAACAAGTAATCAACATTTCAAATTATCCATAAATGCAGAAAACAGGGCCATCCATAGTTCCAGAAAACAAGACTCGACGAAGAGGCATGGTTTGAAATGTTCCGTAAACAAGAAGTTCATTTTTTATGTTTGAAGTTCATAGGTCCTTGAATGCAAGAAAAATTCAAACAGGATACCTTGACAATCACGGTATTCTTTGATGGAAGTTTATCTCCTCCGAAGATGAGATGAGGTCCAAACATTGCCGCCGAAGCCGAACCGAACGGAGACCCTCAAAATCTTACAAATTATAAAACCTAGATCTATCATGATAAACTAATTATCAAAATCAAGTAAACTAAGGAGGTTAACCATCAAGTAAACTAAGGAGGTTAACCTAATTAAAGAAAATAAAATAGAATGAAAGAGACTTTATGAGAACAACAAATTACCTTAAATTTAAATAAACACATAGGAAGCAAATAAACAGAGTCCCTGAAACCAATTTGGAATAGTCAAAGTGAATAGCACAAGGAGGAGCGTTTGCGTAGCAGCAGCAACAAGAGCGCATTGTAATATAACAACTCTCCCCTGGGCGGTTCCTGTGAATCAAATCATAAATGAATTACTTCGATATATCTCAATCAATAACGAATCAAGAAATAGCAGAGGATCTTCTGGAACAGAGAGAATTCATCAAAATCCGTTGTGCTCATTACTTCGATATATCTCAATCAATAACGAATCAAGAAATAGCAGAGGATCTTCTGGAACAGAGAGAATTCATCAAAATCCGTTGTGCTCATCGACAGAAAGAGAATTCATCAAAATTGCATCCAACAAAGGATCCTCTTCTGTCAACATACAAACATTGGACATTAAATTTTACCTATGGAGACTCTCCACAAAGACAAAATCCTGACAACCAAATGGAGGCTCTTTCCAAATTTATAATGTTGAAGTGCATCCGTTTCTTTTTCCTTTAACATAAACCGCTTTCTTTGGCTCTTTACAGATCAACGGATATTCCTTTCTTTAGCTTTTTTACAGATTAACGGACATTTTGGCTTTCTTTGTTTTTTTAATAGATCAACGGGTATACTCACTCCGACAAACCTATCATGCATCATAGTTATTTCTATTTTAGGGAGGTCTCTCACTCCTACTTCTTCCCACCGAAAACTTTTTCACCAATTCATCTTTTATTATAAACGGATTATTATAAACTAATTAATTAAATCTAAGTCAAAAAAAATTAGGTAACGGTAAGCTTCCCTCATATTTCCATTTCCATTATTTTGGACTTTTTCGTTTTCTAATTATTATTATTAATATGGACAGTAAAAGTAAAACTAAGAATTTAAAAATTAAAATACATTTCTAAAATAATGATTTATAAATTAAAATATATTTTTTTTAAATGTATGTTCATATATTAAAATATATTTTAAAAAATGTATGGAAAAGTTAAAACAAAAAATCATATATCTTAATTTTGTGTGCATTTTATACAGAGCTACCAAAAGTTATTTGATAAGGTTTACATAATTTTATATAACGTTTTATGTTCCATAAACATAATGATTCTATATTCACAAAAATATGGAACTGAAAGCATTTTATTTCAATTTTACATCTTAGTTATGGTAAAATTTAAAAATATGTATAAATATTTTATACTAATAACATGATATTTATTTTTACATTTAATTTGTTTTCTTTTTTTGAAAAACAAAATTTTGATATGATTTTTTTTATCTTAAAAATGATAAATGATAAATGATAATGATGAAAGTTTGAAATATGTATTTAATATTGACTGGTGAATTATTATTTATAGTTTTATGAATTAATATTTACTTATATTTAGTTTCTTTTATACACAATAATAATAATAATAAAGTATTCATAAAATAAAATTAATTTCAGGGTTTTTATGTTACATCAAATCCTTTATGCAACTTAATCATATAGGACAATAATTAATATTTAAGATATAATATTTAAATAGATATTATTAATAATAAAAAAATTAATAATAATTATAAAGAAAGTATGAAGCCTTACTAACCACCATCAATGTAATTACAGGTGATGTGGCTTTCCATGAATAATGATGAGTAACTCTGAATTAAGAGATAGTAGTATTAAGAGATAGCAATTTGTGATGGTTATCTGTAATCATAGTTTAACAACTAAAATATGATAAGTTTTCCCATTGTTTAAAAAAACATTAATTTTTTTTCGATAATCCTTTAATAGAAATGTTCTAATAATAATCTTTTTTGCAGTTTATGTTTATCTTACTTATAAATATGTAAAAATATTTTATAAATTAATTTAGATTATAAATTTTTAGGGTGTTTTCTTTTAAATTAGATCATATATTTTTTAGTAAGATTGAGATTTCTTGTATTTTAAAATGCATCTTTGAACATATAAATGAATTAAAACCTTTAGTATTCTATAAAATCTCCAGTATATTTCAAGCAAAATTGATTTTAGAAAATGCTAAAAAACAAAAGAACAAAACATGTATTCATCCAATTACAATTTATTTGAATGTGTTAAAGGATAATATATTCTCATATAAATAGTTATTTATTACCTTAATAGAAAATTGATTGCTGGGGAGTGAAATTTATCACAATATGCTTGAATGTGTCAATGGATAATATATTCCCATATAAATAGTCTTTATTACCTAAATAGAAAATTGAATGTTGGGTAGTGAAATTTATCACAATATGCTTGAGTGTATTCCTTAGATAATCTACCAAATAAAATTTATTTTTCTTTAATAAGTACTTTATAGTATGGATATATGTTGTGCCTTAGGTTGAAAAATAATAAAAATATTTACATTAAAAAAGAATCAAATTAAGAATAATGATAAGAGAATTGAATTGCTTTTTATTTCTTTAGTACAACAAAGATGTGTAATTATTTAGCTACCTAAGATGAAATTGAGATGACATTTAAATTAATATTCATATTAAATAATAATTAAATAAACAAAATATTGTAATGTCGATAAGAACTAACTTAATTTTATTTCAATTTGAGAGATATAAAATAATTAGAAAAAAGTATTGTTGTCTTTTTTCTTTTCAATATTGGGAAGATGTGTAATTCATTTATTTAAAATTATTTCAGTACCAAAATTTGATAAAATATTTGAATATTCGTACCAGCTAATATATTTCAATATCTACTCTATACATATTCATACAGAAATACAACAAAAGAAATATTATATGAAATATTTCAATGTGAACCTTAAATAAAATAATTTTATATATATCTTTTTGTAAGAATCTCAAGAAATTCATATTAGAAAAAATGATTTACAAAATTTACACAACCATAATAATGTTGGTTCTTCTAGTGGAACTAGGTTTTGGACCATCTTCCCACCATGGAGAAACCAATAGGTTATTGCTTGAAAGCTATGATCAAAGAAATAGTTATTCGTGGACAAATCCAAAGTTAGTAGCATACATAAGTAGTTATTGTAATACAAAAAAATCCTCTGAGGCTTTTCCTTAGGGCTAAGAATAGAAGCCATTCAAAAAAACATTTCAAACCTTTTTCTTTCCTTTGGAGGTTGTTGAGCCATCAAGTGTGCTATTGGGCCACAATTGTGCTAGTGCATCTTCTCGCCCCTCCTCAACGATAAGGTAGCCATAAGAACTAAAAGCTTGCTATGGTTGTGCTTTATTAGTTTCTCCACTCACTTGACATTTCAGTTGCATATCATTAATCATGATCAAAGGGGAAGGGCACAGGGGAATTGGGTGAGACTAAAAGGGAGTCTATGCCATCTTGGGAGCTTGTGCAGGAATAGGAGAGTGGGATAGGAGAGAAGGAGATGTCGGAGTGGATAAGGTCCTGTAAGGATTCATGGAGACTATTAATTCATTAGAATTAGCAACCTTCCTTATGGAAGCTTCTTTGGCTTGTTGTTTCTTCCATAACTTTCTGGCTAGTAAACTTTGAGGCCCAATGCCTGCCACCTAGGTTCCTTAATTCATGAGCTTCCATGGAGGATACATTGTGTGGTATGCTTTGATGAATATTTGGAATAAATAGATTAGTTTTTTCCATCAAAATCTACAGCATGGGCATGACGTGCATGACCACATCCATCACTTCCATTGCTTACACATCTACTCTCCCGAACCATAGTTGTAGGAGGGAGAATGAGGAGGAGGAATTTAGAATCACTAAGGGAATTGTAGCTTTTCTTTTGGAAGGAAATAAGAGTATGACAGGGTGCATGACGAATCATGAACAAGTTGGGTGATGAAAGAGCGAAGAAATATTTAGACATACATAATTTTTTCGATCACCAAGTAAGTGAATGAGGCATTAGTGTTAATTATAAGGAAATCACACAGAGGATATGGAGCATTGGATTAGGCATCATGAAAATTGATGGATTAGCATATGGAGTGGGCATATTAAAGTTAGATGAGAGTCACTTTCCATGTCAACGCATGGTGACGATAAATGCACACATGAAAACCATCAGTTGCCACCCAAATTAGGGGGCATTTTATATCAATTTAACATTTATATAGAGAAAAAAATTGAATTTAAAATATTTTTTCCTTATTTGATTTTTTTTCCACTCAATAATATCAAAGAGATGTTAAATTTCTTTAACACTTAATAAAATTTCATACAGGACATTTAGAAAATATTGATGGCGATAAGAAGTTCAGTGTAAACAATAAATAAATAAAGTGAAGGATATTCCTCATTTAATTAATTTGTGCTTTCTAATTCAATGACATCGTGGAGATGTATAATTCCTTCAATATTTGATATGAATTAGAATTTAAAATACATTAGCAAAAAGGGAAGATTGGCAAGTATGTATCTTGTATATAAAAGAAATGAAAAATTTTTAACTAATGATTCAAAACTTTTAACGGTGTCTATCTCTAAATGAACAAGATGTGTAAATCTTTCCTTATTTATCTCGTAGTTGAGATAGAACACGAATGTGTGTGTCTATGTGTCTATGCTGTAGTAGTATAGATAAATATCCAAATTTCAACTATCTATATATTATATTGGTAAATGAAAAATAAAATTATGATTAAAACATTTTAATGGTGCGTAACTCAAAATTAAATAGATATCCTGTTCTTTTTTCATTTAGTTTGGAGTTGACGTATGGAAGGAATATATATATAATTATTTTAAGATAACATGAAGATTAAATATTACCTTGATGAGCCTGGCCAAACATGGGGGATCGATGGGGGCATTGGCCATAGAAAAGTTGTGTAGGACACCTAAAAGCTTCTAGAGACATGTGAATGAGATTATTTCCTGAATGATTGTTTTTTTCAGAATATGATTTTTCTAGTTATGGGAGTTTGGGAAGGTGGTAGGGGAATGTTGACTATGCATAGACTGCCAACCTATGCATTCTCATTCGATTTGTTTCTTTAGAGTGAAAGTATAATGCAAGCTAGTGGGGCTTGTGATTTGGTCACTATGGTGTGCTAACTTGCACATTTTTTCACCTCAGTGAGCTGAAGGGTGGTGAACTATCCTTTGGATGGTGAGACATGGTGAGGACAAGAGAACTACTAAATTTTCTTGCTGGAGGAGTTAAAATGGGTTGGTTTTATTCTCTTCCTTGTTTAGTAAGAAATATGGCTCAGCATCAAGGCCATAAGAGTTCCTTTGTAAATGGAATTTTAGATTTGGTGCTCGTTTTTTCTTTTTGGGTTTCCTCATATTTATGCTTTCAAGAATTTGTCATCGCCGTTGTCGTCTTTAGTGGTATTTGTTGCACATATCTATCTCCAAATTTTCTTAGGGTTGAGAGATATAGTTCGAGGTCTCGGGCTCACTACCTCTTTCCTTGGTTTCTTGGGTACTCAATTGAAGAGGAAATATTGTAATCATTGGGGTGCTTCTTTAGTGATAATTATGGAAGAATATGTAATTTTTGACAATTTTTATCTTGTTGAGTTTTGAAGTGGGATTTGATTACCAAGCTACACCATTTGGGTGGTTGAATTAAATTGGTCTTTGTGTCCTGGATTATATAGTGGAATCCTTAGACGAAGGGGGTATGTCATGTGAGCTGGGTGACCTCTTGAAGTCTTGGCTAGGCATTGCAGGTGGGTAGGAGAAGTGGACAGTGATGGGGGTGTCGAGGCTATTTATGAGGGTGAATTGGCTCATGGACATGCTTCATCACTTAGCCATGTGGAAGCACCACCATATTTAGAATGTTGTATAGCCTTTGATGAAATAGTTTGCAACATGGTTCTTGTGGCCATGATTGTGATCTTCCTTCCTACTGTTTCTCATGCTAGAGTCTAGAGTTTCATGGATTTTCTTATGCATTTCATTGAATTCCTAGTTGTTACTACAGTGATGAGTCCTTTGCTGCTTTTTGATTGTTATTTTTTCATTTATTTATTTTATCCTTGTGGTTTTACCTTGATTTTGGTGATCTTTATACTTGTGCTTGTGGCAACTCATTAAGGAATAGAGTTATGGTATTCTTATTGGTTTTCATGAACATGCCCTTCATTTCTTTCCACTGCTTGGTTTGCAAAATAGTCCACTTGTTGATCATGAATTCTCAAGACATGTCTAAAGATTACATTGATAGAGCCTTCCAAGTTCTTCCTTATTCTTCTAAGAATTCTGTTCATGAACTCATTGCTTGGGTTTCTGTTTCTTGCCATTGCCTCTATTATTATGGCTGAATCGCCTATTATGATAAGATTTTGAATTTCTCTTTTTTTGAAAACTCTTGTTCCTATCAACAAGTTGCATGCTTCTGCCTTATTATTTGAGATTTGTCCCAATCCCCATTCATATGTCACATTTTCTTTCCCATTAGGATCTAGGATTATTCCCCCTACCCCTGCCTTTCTCGAGTTATGCTATGAGGCCCCATCAAAGTATAAACAATATCTGTTCTAATTTTTCCTACAGTTTGTCAGTTCCTCTTCACTCATTCTTATTTTCCAAATATTTCCTCAGTTTATCTTCCTATTTCCTTTTTTTCCATTATTGTTTATTATGGTTTTGCTGAGCCAATCTCACTCTTCATGCTGAAGAGTGTTGTGATCTGTTGGTGTTATTCCTTTGACATTGAGGATTTCAAAAGTTAAACCCCATGTTTTTTAGAGGGTCTTCCCTATCCTTGGAATTTGATTTTTTAAAATGCACTTATTTCAAGTCAACCAAATTTTCCAACATAGAACAACTGGGATTCACTTCCATATCCTATAAATTCTGACTTTCTTCTTTGTTGTGTGTGGATAGGCCTTCTCGAGGGTTTGAAGAAAGTCCAGCAGGGGCTGTTCAAAATTTATTCTTATTTCTAAAGGGCTTATTAGCTACTGCCAACATTCTTTGGTAAAGGTGCATTCTTGGAATAAGTACTGAATATTTTCTTCAGCCTCATGCATAATGGCCATCATGTTGGGCCTTGAAATCCCTTTTTTCATAGGTTGTCACTGGTCAATATTCTCCCTTTTAGTAGAGACTATATGAACATTTTTATCTTAGTCAGACTTTCTGATTTCCAAGCTATTTTCCAAGAATCTCAGTCTTGTTGATTTGGTTGTTCTTAAAGGATTTTATATCCAGTCCTAACTATGTAGTGTCCACCGCTTGCATCCCAAAGATAAGCATCTTCCTCATCAAAGTGGATCAGAGCTACCCCTTTTAAGAGCTGCCTGATTTTGTTGCATTGCCCTTCCAGATCTATTAGGATTGCTAAGCTTTTTCAATCTTGCCACTCATTTTGATCCCAAAGAGATATAGAGTGTAAGGTGTTGAAACCTTTATCTTTCATCCACTCTTGTATGTCTTCAGTGTCTGAATGAGTCTGTAGTGGTTCTTCTCCCATGATTCTGTCCTACCAAATTGAAGTTGTTTTCCCATCGCCTGGGATTTTAGAAATACATCTACTCATTAATGGATTTTTTTTTAACCGGCTTCCATAATTGGGTACATAGTCTTATTGGGATATTTTCATTGAGAAGTATTTTCCTGGTGCCATCCATATATTTTGTTATAAGATTCTTTTTCCACCAACTCTCTTTTCCTTTAATTAGTCTCCATACTATTTTCATTCCTAGTGCTGCATTCATGAGCCCAAGTTTCCTTATTGATAGGCCTCCTTGTTCATAAGGTAGTACTACTTGCTCCCACTTGACCAGGCTAAATTTTTTGTTTCCATGCTCCCCCCCTTGCCACAGGAAGCTTCTTAAAATAAGCTCCTTTTGTTTGTGGGCACTTGCTGGGGCCATGATTATGGCATATTGATAGATAGGTAGTGCTGCAAGGAGTGCTTTTATTAGAATTCCCCTTCGTGCCATATTCAGCCACATCATACCCTAGCTTTGTATTTTGTTTTTCATTTTCTCAATTTGTTTAGTCCATATTTATGTCTTCATGTTCTCTTTTTAAATTGGAAGTCATATGTAAAAGAAGTGTGTCCATTTTTCTTCCATAGGGATGTCTAGGATTTGCGAGATCCTTTACATAATTCTAGGAGGGGTGTTCGATCCATATATCTTGCATTTTGTATCATTTAATACCCACCTGAAACCTGTAAAATGTCATCCAGAACTTTTTTGAACCTCCTTGCTATTATTGTTGATGCCCCTCCCAACAGTAGAGTTTCATTAGCAAAGACTGAGCGCTTTATTGTTTTTACTACTTTTTCTATTCTGAACCCTGTGATATTTCTTTCCTTTCTTTGATTTTCTAGAGCCCTGCTTAATGTTTCCACCATTATAATGTATAGTAAGGGGGAGAGAGAAAAACCTTTCCTAGGCCTCTTGTGCTATGAAAGAAGTAACTGGGCCTTCCATTTACAAGGGGGACAATCCATGGAGTAGAGATGCATGCCTGTATGGCTCCCACAATTTCTCTAGAGGATCCAAGTTTCTAGACGATAACCATTAGATATGGATGACTAACTCTGTTGAACGCATTTGCCATATCTAGTTTGATTATGAGGCTTTTTTCTTGTTTTAGTATACTGGAGTGAACCACTTCATGTACAATAATTATATTACTATGATTTTCCTATTCAACACGAATCCTCCTTGGTTTCTAGATATAATTATTGGAAGTACTTCCTTGATTCTATTTGCAATTATTTTTGTTATTATCTCATACGATAAATTGTAGAGAGAGATAGGGCGAAACCTGTTGAAAGTTGAGGGGTTTGCTTCTTTTGGGATAAGAGCAAGATAGGAGGATTCGGTGTTGCCTCCTATTTTTTTTTTGGAAACATTTTTCACCATTCTTAAGAAATCCTTTCTAATGGTATACCAATGAAATCTGTAGAATGTTATCATGAAGCCATCTGGCCATGGGGCTTTGTCCGGATGTAAGCTCCATATGGCCGTCACTACCTCTTCTTCATTGAGATCCTTGCTTAGTGTTGCATTTTTCCTTTTTTTATTTTTCTTTTTGGGTGCTTTAAAAAGTATTCACTTTCAACCATTTCTTCATTCGTTGAAAGTAAGCTTTTAAAGTGCTTAGAGGCTGCTTTTTTTAGTTCCTCTACTCCTTTGACCTCTTGGCTTTCAATTTGAATATTTTCTATTTGGTTTCTTGCTCTTCTTATCTTCATTGTGTTATGGAAAAAATTATGTGTTTTCGTCCCCTGCCTTGAGCCACAAACTTCTTAATTTCAATCTTGCCTCCTCTTCGTCTTTCCTATTTTCCCTATATATTTCCCAAAAGATTTCCTTCTCTCTTAGGTAATCTTACTTGCTTTCTTCTTTGTTTCCATTTTCAGCTTGCATGATGTCCATTTTCTACTGTA
Source organism: Pinus taeda (assembly GCA_000404065.3). Lineage (NCBI taxonomy): Eukaryota > Viridiplantae > Streptophyta > Pinopsida > Pinales > Pinaceae > Pinus > Pinus taeda. The sequence continues at coordinate 95 of APFE031679888.1, read as the reverse complement.
ACACTTTTCTCTTTTCCTTTTTCTTTTAATTCATTTTCTCTTGCCCATTCCTTTAACTTGTTTCTTGCAATTTTTAATTTTGTTTCCCAAATATA